>JASSKH010000032.1:600000-880000 GCA_031763025.1 Macrocystis pyrifera
GGCCGTTCCGCGAGGATGGTCGAGAAGCTTCAAATATGTCAACGGGGGCGGGGGGCGCAAGAATATATACTCCTGGCGCTCCCGCCGTGGCGAAACAAACGAAGCCTGGTGACTATCTGGAGGTCCAAGTGGAGCCCGTGGCCCCTCCGTATCTACCCTACAAGTAAAGAAAACAAAACAATTATTAAGATTTCGGAGGCCACACTATTTTTTTAAGAATGGATTTCATGGACAAAACACCGTTCGTGGCGCGCGTTTTTTACTTGGTTTTAGGATGTACCTGCTTTTGACCCAAATGGACCAGATATACCTGATTTTGGCCACATCCCTCTCAGTTTTATTTCTGATGAAAAATATATATATAAACCCTGCAGATGAGCGAAGTTGCGCGTGCTTGCCGTTTGTTCGGACCCTTTGCAGAATCTTGCCTTAATATCAAATCATTCATTTCTTCTATTTTGTCTTTTCGTATTCTCAGATTCCTAGATGCGCAGGTGTGTCCCTGCCTGCCGGGTGCCGGAGGGTATGGGAACAACAAATGAACACGACAACAGGTACTCGTACAGCCGTCTATGATTACGGGGGACCATAGTAAATAGGACCAAATATTGTTAGGAAAATTAGGTAAATACATAGGTTTTCATGTATACCATACCTTGGTAGTCCTGTTAACTATGGTCCCCCGTGATAATAGTTTCACGGAGTTGCGTGCCGTACGTAGCTCGTCAGATACGTCCATAGAGATATGAGACCACTACGGAGGGAGTTGCCTGACTAAGTAGTAAGCCGCCGACTTGTTCGTTGATTCTCATTGGTCGGCTAGATACTGCAATCAGTTTGCTGCTATGGTTCAGTATAATCTGCCCACTAGTCGTTAGTTTGGCTATAATGGGCAACGGTGCGTATTTCCCGGCGGCGGTCATTACCCGAAATTAATAGAGCTCGAGAAAGTATGATTTTTGGGAGGAAATTCGGCGTGACCCCTATCCACCCCACCAAAACCGCCCCCAAATAGTATCGAAACCCCTGATTTTTTCATGTCGCTGTTGAAAGTTGTGTATGTCTAGCATTACCGTGTTTCCGAACCCCCAAATACATATATCGGTATATATTTTGAAGTCAACGAGAGCATGGGAAAAATATGGAAGCAATTGAAGAAAAAATGAAAACGATCAGCATGCATGGAATAGTCAGATTTTGTGAGCAACTGCTATGAGACTACGTAGGGCAAAACCGCGGAAAAAGAAGGCCTGAAGGCCTGAACGAATCGTACACTTAGACTTCATGCAGTACATGGGGTACCGGGGATGATTTTTTGTCCCCGCCTCGAAATGATGCCCTACTGTCCGTGAACGAGAGAAAATTGGGACATTTTTCGGAAAGGCTGAAAAAGGCTGTTTCCGGGAAAAATTCCGGTCCCACCTGGAGAAATACGCATCCCTTATAATAAGGTACTACTTAGAGCACTTGCGTGCGGGACTTTGCGGTAATTTTGCGTGATTGTATCTGACTGGCGCGTTTGATACTACAGACTAAAGATACTTGGCTTACTTCCCAATATCCAATTCCCAATTCTCTAGGTTTACCTAGGGTTATACAGAAGCAAAATTAATTTCCTGTCCTAATGGACAAAATGACAAAAAACGGTACACCAGTGCTTTTTTTGCTAATTTACGGTACAAAAAATTCAAACCAGGAGATCATGGCACACCAAACCCAAGTTAGATGAAGATTTCTGTCAAGGTATACGATTTTATGGTGAAACATCCATGGCCGTCCGTCTCACTTGCCAAAATGCCAAAAAACGGTACAGCATCGTATTTGGCCAGTTTACGGTACGAAAAAGTAAAACGAGCTGATCAGGGCACACAAAACCCAAGTTATATGACGTTTTCTGTCAAGATATACCGTTTTCTGGTAAAAAACCAATGTCCCGGTATAGCTTACAATTACGAACACAAACCGCGTTCGTGCCTTTTTGTACTCGTGTTCATACGAACAAACCAGGTACGAGTCACACGTAGCTCATATTTCTGAAGACTTTTTATTTCGTTTCATGCGCGTGCGTGTACTCAGAGCACGGCACCACGGGCGAGCCCGGCGCCGTCGCGGGTGTCAGCGGGTGGCGGCTAGAGGGGGGGTTGCAAGGAGCGCGGTCGCCATTTTCATGGCTAGGCGTCGTGTGTGCCTCGAGACACGTGCGAAGCACGAATGGGCTCTGCCTGGTCTCCTCGTGAGGCTCCGCTTGTACCATATACGAGATATAAGGGTCGTTTTGATATGCAAAATAATATTCAAGCGGTGCTTATTTTTGCGACCAAACCAAAGTTCAAACAGAATGTGATGCAGTCTGAGCTCCAACTTTGTCGAGCTGGCGAGCAAGGGCCACGGTGAGCACAGGGCTTCACGCGAGGCGGGCGACGGGGCTCACTGTGGTAGGGAGGGAGGAAAACTTTACCCGGACCGAATTGGTAGTAAGGTGGTCGCGAGACGGCGGGCGGCGTACCAGGCTAAGAGAGAAGCTCTGCTGATCGTTTTTCTTCTTTTCGACCGGTGGAAGGTGTTCCAATCAGGCAGAAAAATATTGCATGAGAGGGGACGGGGATATTTTTTCTTTCCACGCTTTTTGCGAATGAAACTGCACGCGGATCCCAGTGAGATCCTGCACATAGCAAACGGGGCTTCGCCACAGCATGAGCTTCAACGTTGATGACTTGTAACCAATCGAAGTATGTCGGTCTATTCAAGCTTTCTAAACGATGAGCGAGCCAAAGTGCAGATGGGCAACGGCATTGCGCAGAACAAACTACGGATTAAAACCGCTGTGTCCGCGCCGCCTCTGCCTGAGATCGATATACATCGGTCCTAAAACAGCCAAATTAAAACAGAGCACGCATCCGACTATCGGTAGATTGGAATCATCAAGCATGTGTTATGATACTGCCTTGCCAGTTTTCACATTATTACGTCATGTTCTACTCATTAAGCAGTATTGGAGTAGCGGTAGCGTTGTCTCCACAAAGGGTTATCAGTAGATACACCCAGTCACAGCAATGCATCAGATTCTGCTGTTTGTTGCTGTACGAAGCATGTATAAATAGTAGGAGGAGGACGAGCGCGATCATACAAATAATTATTGTACCAGGTATTATTAATACATACCAGGTAACATTTATCTATCGTCTTTTCCACTCCTCCGCTGCTGCTGATTATATTAGGCAAAACATCAACGCGATGAGCAGCACGCAGCGATCCACAGCGCGGACACCCGCATCGGTACAAACCGCAGCAATGGACCCGACAAAATGGAGCAGCAGTTGAGACAAACTGACACGCCCAGGATACCCGTATCTACGTATTATCATGCACCGCGACGGACAGCATGCCAAATAAATGGTCTGTTAATGGTGCTGTTGTAACGCTCGAAAAATTGCGATGTCACGAGTCAGGAGTCACGAGACGGCAGCAGCAGGAGCAGCAGCAGCGGCCACTAGTAAGAGCTTTGGCCGCCAAACCTTTGAACTTTTGCAGCTGCTGCTCCTCAGCAGCAGCTCCTGAGCAGCGGCTTAGCTGCTGCCAGCCGCTGACTGCGGGGAACTTTTTTTGCAGCTAGCTGCTTGTTGGTGCTTCAGAAGCTGCTGCTGGGCTTTGGCCGCCGAGGGTTTTGGCCGCCGTGAGCTTTGGCCGCGATCGGCATATATATGCTTCTTCAGGTTGTTGCACGACGGCAAAATCTGAATCAAGCGACAGAGAGGGACCGCACCACCACCACAACAAGTAGCTATCTGATCCTGAGCAGCAGCTTTTCCTGGGCAGCAGCTCCTCTGAGGAGTAGTTGCTTAGCTGCCGTCTGCCGCTGACTGGGGAGATTGTTTTTTGCGGCTACAGTAGCTGCTGCTGCTTCTGCAGCTGCTGAGCTCTGGCCGCCGAGAGTTTTGACCGTCAACAGATGCATGAGCGACTACAGAAAAAGAGAGAGACAACAACACCACGACAACAAGTAGCTGCTGTCGTCGCGATCACAGACAACCGGCCCAGATTGCCTGGTACCTATTACTGGCACGATGGTGATAGCTTCCGACAGGCCGACTGAACTGAAGTTGTATCATTTATTTGCTTCATAATTCGAAGAACAATGCTGACGTATTAATAAGGAGACTTGAAAGAGTCAGAATAATTGTAAGGCGGACTGCGACAAAAGAGATAGACGGCCCACGACAACAACAAAGAAAGGACGACAACCTACCCTTCTACACCAGGTCGAAACAAGACTACAACGGTGATACTACTGACGTCGCCATACCCACAAACGCGGAACCTTTTTTGCATCCGAGCACAGAGGTCACCCCACCCATAGCGTTCGGGTCAGGGTTAGAGTTCGGGTCGGGCGATCTGCGTCCACTGTATAAGCATGCCTGGTATCTCCTGCTGTTATCACTTCTTTCTTCTGAAAAGCCACGCAATGAACAATATATAG
Organism: Macrocystis pyrifera; assembly: GCA_031763025.1. Taxonomy (NCBI): domain Eukaryota; class Phaeophyceae; order Laminariales; family Laminariaceae; genus Macrocystis; species Macrocystis pyrifera. The sequence continues at coordinate 604,478 of JASSKH010000032.1, forward strand.
CTTCAACAACAGTAGCATCTTGAAACAAGTACAGGTCTACCGAGCGAGTATCTACGTCGCGAGATAACTTCCATACCTCAGTTCAACCTTGTATTAAATGGTAACACCTAGGGAACAGCCATGCAACCCTTGCCCTGCTCTACATAATAATAAGCAGCCGTGAGATCTAGCCAAGGCATGTCTTACCTACAGCCCAACGAGGCAATCAACCAAGAATGCTTCCATGGTATGCGCTCAAGATGAAGAATCGGGACGGGCACTGGATGTTTTGGCGTAATTTGGGCACAAGAGTACTTAAACAAGCACATACGAACGGCTTGACCCTTCTGCAGCATAAGGCCAGTTCTTATGCCGTCGGAAACATGGAATGAAAAAGCCGGTTTTTGATCGGAGACAAAAATTGGCATTCTTATGCAGTTGCAAAAGCGCCGTTTTCAATCCGAGACTATGATTTCCAACTTTAACTGAGATTTTCGATCCAACTCGCCAGTCGGATTCATGCATCGGCAAAATTAGAAAGTCCCGCCGCATGCTCGTACGAGTATCACACACCTACACAACAACACGACATACGACAGACATGACCCCACACCACAACATCGGCGACGCTGGCTTGGCTGCTGTCACTTCTGCTGCTGCTCGCCACGAGTCAGCTTGATACATCCTTATCTGCGCCCGCCAGCAACACGTGACAGCACCCGATGGCCGCAGTGCGCGGTATCGATGACCTTTCGCCAATTGCTGCGCTGGCTGTAGCTTTGGCGACTCTCGAAGAAATCCATCGCCACGATGGCCTCGGGGACGAGATGGAGGAAAACGCCCCGCGTGTGAAGCTCACACGCTGCTCCAGGAAGAAGCGAGACATGATCATGTATGTGTGGCCGGGCGCAGCTGCTGGAAGATGGAGACCTCTCGTACCCCACGAGCATTACGGCGAATCAGTTTCGAACCGAATTCCGCCTGCCCTACCCTTTTTTTTCTTGGAGCTATTAATAGTCAATATATTGAAAGTCGCTCCCTTGCATCAAAACATCTCCAGAAAAAAACACAAAAACTGTTTATTCGATCTGACGGACGATAAGAAGGGCAGCTATTCACAACCCAGTCGGAAAAATAACCGATCGGAAACCGGCTTTTTCAATCCTAGTTTCCGACTGCACAAGAATTGGCCTAACAGTTTTAGAACCGCACGTCCGTTTTGGAGACAAATTACTCCGACTTGGAGTCAAAACTAGAGTCAACCATGCGCTTGTATGGTTCTGCACAGTGCATGCAGTACCGTATCACACTATTACGGAGGACCATAGTAAATAGCACCTACGGTACGCACAAAAACCTATATGTTTCCTATTTTTACCAAGAATATTTGGTCCTATTTACTATGGTCCCCCGTATTAGGGTGATAAGATGATACACCCCCTCGGAAAAAATTCCAAGCCGGTTTTCTCGACAACGGGGAGAGTGTAAACGCCGAGCGACGCGTCTATGGACACAGATCTCGACGAGATCTTCCCAGCGTCACCAAGCTGGCTGTTGTGTGTTCTTTGCTCCCCCCCCCCCCCCATTTCTCGGGAAAAGATCGGCTCTGAAATTCGTCCCCAGGGGGTATGTTGTCTTATCACCCGTTTCATATGACGGAGGGCCATAGTAAATAACACCTACGGTACACACAAATACCTATATGTTTCCCTATTTTTACTAACAAAATTTGGTCCCATTTACCATGGTCCTCCGTAATAGTGTTTTACGGCAGTCCAAGGGTTTAGGGCAAACTGCACTCCCGTTTTGGGGAGAAATCAGTCAGATTCCAAGTAGATTGCCCCGAAAACGGTACTACTGTACTGCGGAACTAAAAGGGTGAAGCTGGACACAATACGTACACATGCACAAAACAGCCGAAGAAATCAAACCAGTCGACATTCAGCTTTGCATTGCAATCGACAGAGTATGTATAACAGCGGCACAGCCGGAAGAAACCAACCCGGTCGGTATCCATCTTTGCCACCCATCTGCAGTTTTGAAGCAGCAGCATAACCTGTACCACGCATGTGCAGCTTGAGCTTTAGCTTGATTGATTGTTTGATATATCATCACATATATTTTCCAGCTTCTGGACAAAAGCAACAAACCCGGTCGGTATCCATCTTTGCCACCCATCTGCAGTTTTGAAGCAGCAGCATAACCTGTACCACGTATGTGCAGCTTGAGCTTTAGCTTGATTGATTGTTTGATATATCATCACATATATTTTCCAGCTTCTGGACAAAAGCAACAAACCCGGTCGGTATCCATCTTTGCCATCCATCTGCAGTTTTGAAGCAGCAGCATAACCTGTACCACGTATGTGCAGCTTGAGCTTGAGCTTGATTGATTGTTTGATATATCATCACATATATTTTCCAGCTTCTGGACAAAAGATACAAACCCGGTCGGTATCCATCTTTGCCATCCATCTGCAGTTTTGAAGCAACAGCATAACCTGTACCACGTATGTGCAGCTTGAGCTTTAGCTTGATTGATTGTTTGATATATCATCACATATATTTTCCAGCTTCTGGACAAAAGCAACAAACCCGGTCGGTATCCATCTTTGCCATCCATCTGCAGTTTTGAAGCAGCAGCATAACCTGTACCACGTATGTGCAGCTTGAGCTTTAGCTTGATTGATTGTTTGATATATCATCACATATATTTTCCAGCTTCTGGACAAAAGCAACAAACCCGGTCGGTATCCGTCCGTCTTTGCCACCCATCTGCAGTTTTGAAGCAGCAGCATAACCTGTACCACGTATGTGCAGCTTGAGCTTTAGCTTGATTGATTGTTTGATATATCATCACATATATTTTCCAGCTTCTGGACAAAAGCAACAAACCCGGTCGGTATCCATCTTTGCCACCCATCTGCAGTTTTGAAGCAGCAGCATAACCTGTACCACGTATGTGCAGCTTGAGCTTTAGCTTGATTGATTGTTTGATATATCATCACATATATTTTCCAGCTTCTGGACAAAAGCCGTGGTCACAGGTTCTGTCACTTCCCCCCAGTTCACAACTGCGTTTTTTTATCCCGCATTGCTCGTCGATTTTCACCGAAATGTGTACCAGGTACCATATACCGATGACGTTTTAGTGTTGTAGGACACTGTGCACCATACAGTACTGTGACTATTGATCGGTCCGTCTGTCGACCGTACATACGAAGTCTGCCTCCATCCCTCGTGAGCTCCCCTTGACACACGAAATATCCCATGTAGCTGGGTAGCGTCAGGGTTAGCAGGACCAAGCTGCAAATAGTATCAGGGCAGTCTCGGCGACAACGGGGAGGGCGCACTGAGTACGTCGAGCGATGAGTCTCTGCAGCCTTCTCGACGAAATCTTCCCGAATCCACCATTTTCGTTGTTTGTGTGCCCCCCATGGTTTGGAGGAAACCGGGTCTGAAGTTCGTGCCAGAAGGTGTGATATATTATAACCCAGTGTGATATGGAATAATCTCACGAAACTGCGCGAAAAAAAGATACCTGGTTTTTCGTGGACCAAAATCTATAAAGCGCCAAAAAAAAAAACGAAGGGTGGCTGAGATGTCGCAAGCGTCGAGGAAGGTCATGCAGCTGTACCAGTGAAACCACTAGAGTTCGACTAGGCACAAGAAAACAAACAAACAAAAAACGATACGATCTCAATATGTGATACCTCGTGGTATTGAAGCCTTCGTTCAACATCTGCATGAGAACTCAAATACGGAGACGCCAGGGCATTGAGGGCTATACACCTTCGATATTACATACCAGGTGCACGATATATCGGAAATTCGATACGATAGCCAACAAAATTAATACCAGGTAGCGACCATGCTCCGCGCGTGTGTCGTGCAGCTACAGTAGTACACCGGTGTTGCACTGCCCACGTGAAAAAAAGTGATATTGCCAAAACTGCCGACAACAAAGACGCTGGAAACACGTCTGCTACCGTTCTTGTTCCTGAGGATATTTCGTTTTTCTGCCCGCGAACGTTCTCATCGAGGCAGAAGTTGGTAGCGCAGATATAAGCTTCTTGGTGCACTCCCGTGAGTGTGCCAAAACGACAGCACTGTCCGTATCCTCCTTCGGGGCGGATCTCGTCGCCGAAGTTTGAAAGTATGGTTCCAGGTGCTTGAATTTTCGGTTTCTCCTACGGTAGCCAAGTATTTATTTTTAGCGGAAAAGCTAGAAGGAGGAACGCAGAAGCTGTACGTGTACGTACTCACAATATGCTATACACAACTCGGCCTGCGTGGTCTCGCTTGCCAGTAGTTCTTCTGCCGATGCTCACACAGAAAAGACGTAGTGCGCAAGCCTCGATATCGTAGACTGGCTGTGCTCTTGGGAAGAGCAGCGAGAGAACAACAGAGCACATTCTCTACATACGTATCTAACCCGAAGTGTATACAGCAGTAGCTCCTCCGGCGTTACTCCTGCTCGTTCTACAGCAGGAAAAAAAATCTTGACTGCATGCGAGAAGCAGAAAATACAAGCGCCTAGAACCATACTTCAAACTTCAGTGATGAGGTCCGCCTCGAAGGGGGACACGGGAAGTACTGTTACTTTGACACACTCACTTGAGTGCAACAAGGAGCTAATATCTGCCCTGCCAAATTTGGCTCGATGGGAACGTTCAGAGCTAGAGCAAAAAAAAAAAATGTCAGCGGTGGCAGACATGCTTCTAGTGTCTTTTTTGTCGGGACTTTTTTTGGTGTGTTTAGTGGGCAGTGCAACACAGGTGAGCATTACATCTTATGTTGCGGTTCGAACGCATCCCCTATCCCCTACCCCAGCAACGTGCCTCATTATGCTGCTTCGTGTGGTCGAAGTTGTCCCATAATCAAGTAATGCTATATTTCCCCCCCCTGGTGCAAGCAATGTCTGCCTGGTCGGCGAAAACCCGACATGCTCCGTCCCGGCATTGTAGGGATGCGAGGGTATATGGTCATACGACTATGGCCATGCATGACAAGGAGTACAGCCCCCCCCCCGACCCCTGTCACGTCCTAAGGGCCAATCAAGTCTACGAGCTGATTCCAGGAAAAAGCGGCAACATTTTACCTTGGGGCACAAAAACAATGAACACGCTCAAACGCACAACACAAGGAAAACCCACATGTCTGCAGCAACAAGGAGAGTAAATCGGTGAAGCTGGTTTTGGCGTGCGAGATGTAGTTCGTGATAAATAATACTTGTTCGTATTTCTTGGGCTGTCGTTGTTGCTTAGGGGTTTCAGCGGTCTATAGTAAAATCCATGCAACTATTAGTTAGGCCATGACCCAAGTCCCGAAAAGAGGTACTGCTGTAGTCTACCTGGTATAATATCTACTATCATCTCTGGGATCCAGGTACTAGTGATTGTTGAGCAATTCCCATAGTAACCAAAACAGTATGCCAGGTGCGGCTTACCAACCCCTCCCAGTAGAGTTCAGCACTGAATCGACACTATGGTAGAAGAACGCTGTGTACGAGCCAAAGGGTCCAGTGTTGTAATGGTTGATTGGGTCTGATTTCCTCAAGGTTAGGGTTACAGCAGTAGTGCACTGGCATACCACCTCGGGAGAGACTATTTAGTTGGTCATATATCTTACACAGAAGCCGTACAAAAAATTATCCTATACCTGGTACGTACTACTACAGTAATTCCGGGCAGCTGTTTTTTCTCGTGTCCAGCCGATTTACCCGTTCTTATCCACCCGAAAGTCTCAAACCGGAGGGCCTTGAGGCCTCAAAGGGGGTTTACCGCTGCTGTAGTTGTATTCATTCGTTTCAAACGCAGCGGTGACCCTAGCCATCGTTTCGAATAGATGGTAAACTCCCCTCCCTGTGGTATCACCAAGCCTCTTCAAAGCGCACAGCTCAGTACGATACTTGACACATACTGCTTTTAATCCTCGGGGCGGGTCGTACATAGGGTACGGCAGGGCGGCACGGGCGCATCATGATCTTACCCGTACTGATGCTGGATACTCTACGCTGCTCGTAGACGGTTCAATGGTTGACAACACCAAACGTCACCAAACGTTACCAACCAACCATCGTTTTGGACGCTATCAAAGGAGCCCCGGAAGGATTGAAATAAACACAAGGAATACCAGCACAGCAGTATTATGCTGTAGCAGTAGGTGCAGCAGCAGCAGCAGTGTGCAAATCTCGAAGATCATGTCCGCGCTTTGCTACTATTCGGCATCCCCTATACCAGGTATACCTCAGCACCCGGGCTACGCTGGTTGGTCTGGCTGACGCCTGATGCCGCTCAAATCGTCACCGTTTTCGACAATGTCCCCCTCTACACTAATAATACCGCTCTGGGCGTGAAGATAAGAACCGCTTGGTCTTCATGTTGCTGTAGAAATGACTTATGTTGCCAACCAGAGTGTTGCGTGTTGGTGTGTTTGTCACGTTAAACCGTTTTTTCTACTTGTCGGCATCCAGCGCAACCAATGCATGTAGTACGTGCGATATACTTATTATTAATAGTAGCATCCAATCAAGTGAGGTCCCAAGAGGTTAACTCGAAGCCCCTGGAAGATTAAAACCAGTTCGTCAGGTGCGGTCATCTAAAAACATCGAGGTGCGAGGTGCAACTTACCAACCAACCGTCTATTAACAGTATTATTATAGTGGAAGCGCGGAGTATACGACATCACGACTGTTTATTACAGCGGCACATAGTAATCAGGACTAAATTCGCTTAGTAAAAATGCTGGAACATACAGGGTTTCGTGTGTATAATGGGTCCTGATTACTATGCCCCCCCGTAATAATAGTGTTCGGAAGCAGATATCGTTTGTAAACATGGGGGAATCATACGTAAGGCGTCCCCGGTGGCTTGGTAGGTGGTCCGCGAGCCTATCAAGATCAATTTCGTGAGTTCGAGTCTCACCGAGTGCATGCTCGTAGGGACTTTTTCTCGCATAAAATTGATTAGCGGAAAGCGCGAGGGCGTGAGTTAGCTGTACATTCGATGAAAATCGACGAGCAGTGGGAATGCTGAACTCTATGCGCGATAAAAACTAAAGGCACGTACCGGGGGGGAGAAGGGACGACACCTGTGACCACGGCTTGTCCAGAAGATCGTCGAGGGTAAAACCTCCTACGAGTGGGCTGGAAAGTAAAAGTGATGATGAAAAAAAAAAAAAAAAAAAAAAAAAAAAAAAAAAAAAAGTCTCTTGGGTCTACCGTGGGTTCTTATTACATTAGTCCCCCTCCCGAAACACTGCTGCTCTACTAGAAATAAATACCATTGGGTAGATGTATGTATTTTTAAAATGGATGAAGTCTCGCCCCGGTGGTCTGGTGATATGTGAAACCCTCGAATGCTGCTTAGAGTTGATCGATTCCGTGACTTCAAATCCCACCGTCGATGGTGAGAATTATTTACTTGCAACAAATAAAACTGAAAAAAGAAAGACAAACTGCTGAGACCGCGTAGAGTGGATATCCATAGGCGCACTTCGACGCGAGTCGACGAGGGAAGAAAGGGCTCATGATGCTGATGATGACGATCAAGTCTACTCGCGATAAAAGTGAAGGCGTGAATGCAGTAGTGGGGAGGGGGGAGGAGGGGCTGCTGCTACCGTATCACACTAGGGTGATAAGATAACACACCCCCTCGGACGATTTTCAAAGCTGGGTTTCTCGACAACGGGGAGGGCGTACTGAGTACGACCAGCGATGCGTTAATGCAACATCTTCGACGTAATTCTTTCCAAAGACACCATTTTCATTGTGTGTGCCCCCCATGGTTTGGCGAAAACCGGGTCTGGCATTCGTCCCAGGGGGTGTGTTATCTTATCACCCAATGTAATACAATATGTGACCCCGGATCTGAGTTACGACGATTGAGAGAAAAGAAGGGCGAAGATAATAGATGGGAAGAATAAAAAATGCTACTCGTACTGATAATAATGCGCACCAAAGACGTACGTAAGTGAACAGCACCTTTAACCTTCCGCCCCTTTTGACAGACAGCAATTACACCTCGACTTACACCAAATTACTACCTGGTAGGTTTTAGTGGAACACTCGGCCCTATTTCTTTGTTTTCTTTCGTTTTCTCTTTTCATAGAATGTATACGTGCCTGTCATATCCAGTCGTATGATGACATGGCATTGTATTGTCGATGGCTGTGCTTACGGCACACGTAACAATGTAGTATCTCTATGTGGCGTAGTTTTGTGACCACAGAACTTCTGTCTCTCTAAAATAGGATTGAAGAATCGGCACGGACACTGGTTGTGCTGGATGTCGACGGGTAGAAAGAACGGTAAGAACACACACATGCCATGACAGCAGCGTTTTCTGTCCTTGTTCCTTTCGGATCTTTCGGTTTGTTTTTTGGGGAGGTTTTCTCGTTCTTTCGTTTTCTCGCTTCCACATAATGCGTAGATCGTGCCTGTCGTATCCAGTATGATGATCGTATGGCACTGAAGTGTCTACTCTTCTTACTGCATAGCAATGTCATGTAGCATCTCTGCTGCTGTGTCGTACTTTCGTGACCACAGAACTTGCATCTCTCTATTATTATTAACAGGATTGACGAATCGGCACGGACACTGGTTGTGCTGGATGTCGGCGAGTAGAAACAACGGTTGGATGTGAAGAACACACACATACATACCCTTTTTCTCGTACTGGGGACGTTTTGCCTTCCCAGGCGTGTCTCCTGACGCCATTGGTCTCCGTGCGCCGGAGATCTCCGCGCAGTTCGGGTATATGATATATGTTATAAATACATGCTACAGCAAGCGTATCCCCTGTATACCTCAGCACCTCGAGCTGCCTGTTGTATCATAGCTCATGTCCGATGCCCTAATCTGGATTTGTTTCGCCAATGGCGACCTCTATTCCACGTACGTATCTGTAGTGGTACGGTGTATGATCAAGTCAAGGCCCAAAGGGATCTTAAACCAAGGAGTCTAAAGAGGTCTTGAAAAATTCAAAACAAGTTTGTCCGGTGCGGCGAGGTGCGGCTCACCATCCATACGTCTGTACAACCAGTGGAAGCGCTCACCACTACTATAAGATTGCGGTGGAACAAACATGGTAATCAGAGCAAAAATGGTTTGCACAAACATACCTTTTAGTTTCTTTCGTGCCTGTCGTATCCAGTACGTTGACATGGTATTGCATCGTCTGCTCTGCCTACTGGATAGCAATGTAGTGTCTCTGTGGCGTAGATTGTGACTACTTGCACGCGGGTATGTCTCTAGGATTGAGGAATCGGCACGGACACTGGTTGTGCCGGATGTCGACAGGTAGAAAGAACGGTTTAATGTGAAGAACACACAAATACACAGAGTTTCATTCGGTTCTTCTCTCGTGCAACGCATGCCAGAATGTGTGTGTCGTGCCTCTCGTATCCAGTACGATGACACGGCATTGCATTGCTTACTTTGGTTGCTGCATGCCAGACAACAATGTGGTATCTCTGTGGCGTAGTTTTGTTACCACAAAACTTGTAACTCTCTATTATAGGATTGAAGAATCGGCACGGACACTGGTTGTGCTGGATGTCGACGGGTATAAAGAACGGTTTAATGTGAAGAACGCACACGCAAGGCAGTAATCATCACTTTTTCGAAATTTATCCCCTGAACACTTCAATTAAGTATAACAAAACTAGACCGTCAACCACGTTCTCTCAAGTATATCAGGTATATCAGTTTGGTTTAACCGCAGTCACGGCTGGCTGTCGCACGAAGCGCACATATATACCTATATTCGTATTGCTGTTGCCATGTTGTTGTTGTTTTCTTCACATTAAACCGTTCTTTCTACCCGTCGACATCCAGCACAACCAGTGTCCGTGCCGATTCTTCAATCCTAGAGAGATACAAGTTCTGTGGTCAGTCACAAAGCTACGCCACAGAGATTACGAAAGAGCGGTTGTAAAAAAGAGCGGTTGCAAGAAAAAACAAAAACGACTGCTTCTGCTGTATGTACGAACAAGTACTACGCACGGATAACATTCCTGGTACAAGGTACAGGTACTGCCTGCTGCATTTTAGTGCGGCACTCGTTGTACAAAACCCAAATCTGACTCAATTTTCAAGTGTTTGGCCTGACAATGCGGTCCTGACAGGCTTAACCGGTGTGCGGGAAGCACAAGAGACATGATACCCGTACCTCTGGACGAGAATGCAAGGAACGCTGGGGGCTGGGGTATCAACATGGAGACTAAAACGGTAACTACAGATTGAACTGTTTGGTACCAGTATGTAATACTGGTATAATTTTGATGATGTGTGTCGTGTTCCGGTAAGAAAGAGCATACGGTGAAACAAAAAGCGTTCGTGAGTTAACTTCTGACTTCTTGCCCAACACTACGCTGCTGCTGCTGCTGCTGTTGCTGCTACCACGGCTGCTGCTGCTGCTGCTGCTACTGATGCTGCTGCTGTTGCACACTGGCACCAGAGATCAGGTACTTGAACGTACAGCAAATTCGCAAATTCGTACGAGTAGCTTCGTAAATTCGATGTTTTCCGCTCGTACACAATATGTCGACATTAACAACAACATTCTATGAACGCCAAATGTCGCAACAGCAATACATTCGAACTGCGAATACGAGAATCAATACACTCTACTAGTGGCATACGATCCCTGACTGTATATGTCGATGGCAGTTCGAAGTTTAGGCGCATTTCGTGACAAGAGATTACGTTCACTACTGCTGTAATACTCTACAATTAATATTAATACTGGCATACGATAGATGACGATGAAATTTTCAAGTGTAGGCGCATTTCGTGACAGAGATTACGTACACTACTGCAGTACTACTGCTGCTGAACTGGATGGACACTTGACCATACGATGCTGACTTGACACCCAATACGGCGCTGAACGACAGGTACGGTGGTGTTTTCAGTTTGCAAGCTACAAAACGATGAATGATTGGTTCTGTTGGCAAACCGGCATACAACAGTAGTATCAATACCATGTACCATTTACGGATACGATGCTGGCAACATCCAAGAACAGAGAACAGCACGATGATGTTCGAGTAGAGCTGCTGCAGAGCAGGGTACGCAAGATGGTAATACAGCAGTTCATACAAAAATATACGACAGCCAGTACATCATACAGCAAATCATACAGATGTAGAAGGTACCAGGAACTGCTGTATACAATACCAGGTATATCAGAGCCCGATACGATACTGGCTTCAGTACACTGCTGGGTACTAGATACAACATGACACTGGACATAGCAAGGCAGAAGATGTACAGCGTCCGTACACAACATGAACACTAATGACATACCTCAAGCAAGAGCCTACTGTATCAGCATACCCCAAGCAGTAGCCTACTGTATCGACATACCCCAAACAATAGCCTACTGTTGTAGCGGCATACCGCAGGCAGTATCCTACTGCATCAGTACACCCCGAGCAATAGCCTACTGTGTGGCAATTCTCAGAGGCAATAGCTTACCCTTTCAAAAATTCCCCATGCAATATTCTGCTATCAATACTCTGTTGTGGCGGCACACTACACGCAGTATCCTGCTGTATCAGCATACCCCAAGCAATAACCTACTGTAGCAGCATGCTACAACCAATACCCTACTGTCGAGTCCCACCTTAAGTCGTTCAAAGCTGGTTTTCCCAGGGTAAAAGCGTTTCCCTCGAAGTCCAAGATATCATCCACAAGCTGGAAGGCAAGGCCCACCCTCTTCCCGTACTCAAACGCCACATTCTGGACCTGCCATACCATGACAGAGATAGATACAGGTAGATAGAGAGGGAGAGGGAGAGAAGAGGGGGGGCGGGGGGGGGGGGGGGTGGGGGCGAATGGGAGAGGGGGAGGGGAGATGGAGGAGGGGGGGGGGGGGGGAAGGGGAGGGAGAGGGAGACGGAGACGGAGAGGGACAGGGGAGAGAGAGGGGGGGAGGGAGGGGGGAGAGAGGGAGCGGGGGGTGGGAGAATGAGGGAGGGTAAAGAGGCAGAAAGAGAGGGGAAAGAGGAGGGAGAGCGAGAGGGGTAGGAGGGGGGGGGGGGGGGGGGGGGGGGGGGGGGGGGGGGGGGGGGGGGGGGGGGGGGGGGGGGGGGGGGGGGGGGGGGGGGGGGGTCATTTGTTGCTTGCCTTAGTCATTTGACCATTATCACGCATCCCTTTCGAGACGGAGCACCGTTCCTACTCCTAATAGAGTCACCTCCAACAATTGGGCGCTTATTACGCTGTTTCCATCAAATACATAGAAACTTTTTGCTAATCTTATCCCCTTCCTGTTTGGCCTCCTGTGGCCACCATCTATCTCCTAGGATAGCGATCGTTTTCCCGCTGCTATTCATTGTATCAAACTCCTCCATGTCACATTCGTCTATTTTCCTCAACTCCTCTTCCAACGCATCCCGTTCCTCCTTGTATATTTCACATTCTCCTACTATGTGAGTTCTACTCTCTATTGCTTTGCCACACGGGCACATCTGTGCGTCTACTTCCTCCTCTTCCCGGCTACTTGTGTACCTCTTTCTTCTTTCTGGCAGGTCCAGGTCCCCTACACGAAAGCGCAGTTTCAGCGTTTTCGCGAAGTCCATTGGGCCATGCAAATACGTTTTCATTCCTATCCCTTCCCTCAATCCCCCGTATATCTCTAAGTGTTTTCCGATTCCACCTTGTTTCTTAGCGCTAGCCTTTCCCTTCTTTCTATCCTTTCTTCTACTTCTGCCTTGTACCTCCCAAACTTCCCGGCGGACATCATCTCTACTTGGTTTCCCCCTAGATCCTTCCATACTTTCTCAACTACGCCATCCCACTTCATTCCAGCTCGCCCTTTTGTTACTCTCTCCCATACAGCTCTATCAACTATGGCTGGCAACCTCTTTCTGGCATGTTCCTTACTTTATATTGCCAGTTCAACTTTCTCATGTCTCTATTTGTCTTGAGTGGGCGCATTCCCAGTTCTGCTCTTAATACTGTGTTACTAGTCGTACTTGAGCATCTTAGGATTTTTTTAGCTGCTGTCATTTGTACTGTTTCCAACTGTTTTACGAGTTTCGCGTTCCCTTCCCATACGTCTCCTGCATATTCTAGCTTTGGTACTTTCACATTCATCAAGATACATCTCTTAATCCCAGTGTCAAGGTTCGGGTCTGTTAGGATCGCATCCATCTTGCCTACTTGTGCCTTACCCTTTCCTATTACTTTTGCTATATGTGTATCCCAAGAGAAGTCTTTTGAGATCTCTACGCCAAGGTATGTATACCGGTCTACGATCGGCAATTCATCTTCTCCCCACTTCCAACTGAAATTTACCGGGTTTACCTTATATTCGTTGCAAACAATATTGCGCATTTCTTGACGTTCGCCGTCACCCTCCATTTCCTGGTGTATTCTAGCGCCTTCTCTTTTGTTTCTGCAATCCTTCGGGTGTTTCTGATATCCCCACGAAGTCATCCGCAAACATCAATCCCGACACCGTATATTTCCCTACCGTGACTCCCTGCCTTGCTCCCTCGACTGCTACTATCAGGTCGTTAATATATATCTTGAATAAGTTAGGTGACAACGTACATCCCTGTGCAACACCTTGTAAAATATCAACATACTTCGATATTTCCCCGTCCAGCATCACAGCACTTCTCGCACATTCCGTCATATTTTTCATCATTCTCCACATCTTTCCTCTGATTCCTATTTCCCACAGTTTTTTCCACAATCCATTTCTCCATACTGTGTCGTAGGCTTTCTGCACATCTAGAAAGAAACAGTACGTTGTTAGTCCCGCGTCTTTCCTACCGGGGGGGGGGGGGGGGGGGGGGGGGGGGGGGGGCCAGCGATAGCTTGTTTTACTGATACACTTGTGAGCGATTTTCTTCATTTTCATTAATATGTCAGTGGTTCTACTTTTCCGGCCAATTTCTACCATTAAACCACCCGGATGGTTGCAGTTTGTCTCGTGACTGCAAAGTAGTGATAGATTGTCTGCCGATGCTAACGCTACAGAAAACAGCAAACCGCAATAACAGCGGCGGTAACACCAAAACCAACGAGTCCGTCTTTGTAAAAACCGACTCGTGGTGGACTATGGCGACTATATCAAAGGTGAGAACAGCAACACCTGCAACGACAGCAAACACCGGTCACAACGCGAATACCACCACCACTACCCCCTCTTCCCCTCTTCCCCCCACCACGCCACCATTGCGACCACTACCATCATCATCGACGAAAACAATGGCAACAGCAACATCACAGCAACATCACCGATGCCGGCCACATCAACACGGATCACACCCGACACCAACGCAAACGAATAGCCAGGACAACAACCCCAGCAACGACCAAGACAACAGCACCAACAACAAGCGAACGTACCTCAAGGTCGTGGCTCCCGAGCACAGCCGAGGCCTTGCAGCTGTTTGCCATCAGGCTCCCGGTCTTATAGTAGTTCTTCCTGACGTAGTGCTCGAAGGCCACACTAAAATCCTCAGTCGGCCTCATCTGGAGCACTTCTCCCTGATGTTGTCGTCGTTGCGGCGGTGTTGGTGGGGTGTAAGGGGGCGGGGGTGGGGAAGGAGGGAGGGAGAGACGAGTGTACTTAATGTCAAGCATGACCGCAGTGGTGTGACCATGGACCTTCGCATCTCTACAATGCCAGGATGGAGCAAGTCGGGTTTTCACCGACCAGGCAGACATTGATTGCTTGTGCCAAGCGCGAAGCGAAACGTGAGGTGTTCGGTGAGTCGCATGAAGGGTGAGCCGCATTCTACTTCGTGACGCGGGTTTCGGCACCTTGTCAGTACTTTCTTGCACTACGGATGACAGCGTCGAGTGCGTTCCCGTGTGGCCGCTTCCAGAGACAGCAATGCGCGTACTGTGTAGCTGCCTCGTGGGTGCCGGGTCATACACATAGCATGTGGTATGGTCATCCCGCTATAGCGGCTCTCCGCCCCGCACAACATGATTTTACTCGACCACCAGTCTTGGTGACTGCCAAAAAGCACACACAAAAACACGGTACCCTGGTTGTATCGCTCACGTGGTGATTGGCATGCTTTACAGCGCCGTTGCTAACCTACGCCAGCCTAACCTACCGTATATCCTTACGTACAATTTACCACTCTGGCAAAACTACTGCCCCCGCTTGGACTCCCATGTGAACATCAAGCGGTCACTATATTTTCGCCGGAATTGGAGCATATGTAACGGGGGTGGTGGGGGGTCGGGGTGGGAGGGAGGGTCGGGAAAGGTGGGGAGGGGGGGGGGGGGTACTCGATATGATGCATGGGCGTAGTCGTATGACCACAGACTCTTGCATCCCTACAGTGCCAGGACCAGGAGGGGGGGTGAGGAAAAAAGGGGGAGGGGGGGATTGGGAGCGGTGAGTTTGGTCTTCCTCCCCCAAGGTTGGCCGACAGCCGAATCTACAGTAGAAGATGGTACATTGCTTTGTGCCCAACACCTTTAGAACTAGGCTACGACGGCGGCAGCGGCAGCAGAAGCGGCGGTGACGGTCAGGGTTCAGGGGGGGAGGGGTCCAGTGCGACGAGACGCGGGGAAGAAAAAAATACACACCATGAATATTGCACACCGGACAGACCAGCTCACGGTAGCTCGAGCTAGCTCTTTAAGGAGCTAGAGCTAGCTCACTGGTGAGCTACGTGAGCTATACATGTTTTCCTGGCTTGAGCTCCAAGCTTGAGCTATAGAGGATATCTCACTCGCATATAAATATATATATATCCAGAGTGAGCTATAGGAGCTACATGAGCTACACATTTTCCCCTGCTTGAGCTATAGGCGGTAACTCATCTGCACATGTCTTCTAAGCTTGAGCTATACGCGGTAGCTCGTCTGCACATGTTTTCAAAGCTTGAGCTAGAGGCGATAGCTCATCTGCGCATGTTTTCAAAGCTTGAGCTATAGGGGATAGATGAGCTACTGTAGTTCATGAGCTGTATAAGCGACCAGTACAAGTACGCAGAATAGAACGATATCAACTCGAACAACCACATATGTTTTGTACGTATCAGGTACAGCAGTATGTTATATTATATGAGATCGGATCTGCTTCTGTTCTGAAGATACCTGACGCTAGGTCGACACCCAACATAATTTTAATTTTCGTTTTTTGACAACAGCTATATACAAGTACAGCAGCTGTCAGCTGTCACCATTCACACCACAAGAGGCGCTCGCACAGAACACAACATCAACACTCCACAGCAACACCCCTAGCATGCCCACGAGCCGGGGTAGCAGCTCTAGCGGCGCTTCGGCTGTAGACCAGGCTGGCGGCGGGCAGCAACCGGATCTATCGATGGATGTGGACTCCACGAACAATGTCATCGATGTGGATGAGGACAACGATTAAACCCAGGCCGAACCCATGTTATTCCTATACATACGCACTTGTCCTGGAGGGTGGGCTTTTTCAGCTACTTATCGTACACGCATGTGTTGCCGAGAAAGAGCTACGTGCATGAGCTATGATTACGGGTTTGCTATAGGCGATAGCTCATCTGCACATGTTTCCCCCCTGCTTGAACTATAGGCGGTAGCTCATCTGCACATGTTTTGAAGGGTTGAGCTATAGGTGGTAGCTCATCTGCACATGTCTCGAGTCTTGAGCTATAGGTGGTAGCTCATCTGCACATGTTTTGAAGGCTTGAGCTACAGAAGGTGGCTCATCTACACACGTTTTCCCAGGCTGAGCTATAGGAGCTACATGAGCTAGCTCATCTGCGCCCGAGATGAGCTATAGGAGCTACATGAGCAACACATGTTTCCCCCGGCTTGAGCTATAGATAACTCATCTGCACATGTTTTCGAAGCTTGAGGTATAGACGATAGATGAGCTAGCTCATAAGCTGCCCGGGGTGTGGAATATTGTATCGCATTATACAGCTTGCACAGCTGGGTGTAAGCCTGTATTGAATAAGGTCAATCTCAAGCTTGAAACGAGAAAAAAAGTGAAAACGTACATACCAAGTGTGTTACCTGTCTAGATACAGCTGATTTTGACCAAGTGTTCGGTGGCGGCCATGCATGCTGTACCACCTCGTGTAATACTGTATGGAGAAAAGGTCAATCTTAAGCTTCAAACGAACAAAAGTGAAAACATACCAGGTACATACCAGGTGGGCTATCTGTGTATATACAGCTGACCTTGACCAAGTGTTCGATGGCGGCTGACATCAGCTCCACGGACTCGAGGCTTCTCAGGCGCGCCAAGCTCATCGACGATCTTGCCAACAGAAAATCGCCTGCATCCATCCATCCATTCATCCATCCATCCATCCATCCATCCACCCATCCATCCATGCATCCATCCATACATCCATTCATCCATACATCCATCCGTCCGTCCGTCCGTCCGCCAATGCATCCACACGGGGGAGGTCAATTCGTTCAGTTAAGTGGCGAACATTGGGAGGGGCGGGCAACAAAACATCCCCGCAAAATGGCCATGCAAGCGGCGATACAAGTACTGGTGTTGGTGTTGGCTATGGTGTTGGTGTTGGTTACAGTATGGGGTGGTTTTGTTGTTGGTTAGGGTTTGGCACAACAGCCACCGCTGCAGCTAGAATAGTAGTATTATCGGCTCTTTCCTCCAAGCGCAAGAATGCCCCCCTCCCAAAAAAAACGGACTTCCCCCGCCGCCTCCGCCCCCCTCCTCCCAGCGTACCGGCGAGAATCGCGAGCTTGTTTCCGAAGACCTTGTTCACCGATGGCACTCCTCTCCTTGTGTCCGCTTCATCGATCACATCATCGTGGAACAGCGACGCTGCGTGGATCATCTCCGTAATCTCCGCCAACCTAAGCTGCAGTGCGTTCTGCATCTGCACGTCACCGTTCATACAATCAAAACCGTGAAAAAAATGTGTACCAGGTATGTATGAATAAAACTTTTACTACTGTAATCATACAGAATAAGAATCCTGACGGACACTGGGCGTACTTGATGTCGTTGTGTAGGAAGAAGGGTGTAAGGTGAGGTCAATAACGACGACAGCAACATCAGGCAATACAAATCAATCATACAAGCAAAGCAAAAGTATGCAGTGATTAAACCACACACATATCAGATTATACGTATCATAACAAATCAAGCAAGAATCATACAAAACCAATGCAAAAAATCCAAAATCATTCGAACATTACGAACCAAATCATACACGGATATTAAAAAAAAAAAAAACGAACAAGAAAATACTGGTACTACAGCTGGTATAGTTTACTATAGGGAGGAACAAGGGATGCGAACGTGCGGGCGTGCGGGCGGGGGCGCGAAGGAGCCAGAAACACAGAACAGTAGTGGTCTGGTCCCTCTGAAGTGCCGCTTGAGTAGTGCCGGCTGTCCGCTTATGCTACTGCAGTGCTTGTGACATCGCTTGGCACATACTGCAGGTGGGATTGACCATTAATAGTGTGGTAGTTGTGCGGAGTAGTTAGTGCCGGTTGAGGTTGCCGCAATAGTGCCGGTATTGTTGCCTGGCGCATACTATTAATAGCACTATAGAAGTAACCGGCACTACTGTAACGCGAGGAGCAATAAAACCTGCCAAGCAAATCCATCCAACAACCACACCCAACAGGTCAAACCCGCAAACACACACCAATCACAAACAAACCTGCCCTGCATGCAAGCATACTCAACAAACCTACCCAACCCAGAAGAAAAAAACCAAAAAAACTGCTCAACAAATACCTCTCGAACCAAGCAAAGGTGATGATACTTTATCGTCTATAATCCAATGGCTCCACCATCTGCCTGCCGGGGGGAAAAAAAAACAAAAACAACATACTCATCCAAATCCTACGCAAACAAATTACCATCGAACGAACCAATCCAACAACCTTTTCAACCACACCCGACTATCCAACAAGGCAAATAAAAAAAAAACATCAAAAAAAGCATCCAGGGTTCTGCACGGGTCACGACCACCCGCGGATCGGGTCAGAAGGTCTCCAAAATCTCACGGGCCGGGTCGCGTCGGGTCGGGTCGGGTCGGGTCGGATCAGGAGGCTATCAAAATCTCACGGGTCGGGCAGGACACCCTTACCCGACACGACACGAGCCAACCCGCGAGGTTTGGCTTGACCCGTGAACAACCTGACACGTAAAAACACAAGGGCCGGCTACCTTCGTGTTGATGTCTAAAAGGTCCCAAGTTTTGGTCCAGAGTGGTTAAGAACTGCACCCACCACACACCGGGTATAGAATAGCGCGCCTGCTGTAACCAGACCAACTTTTAACGGCCTTCAAACCACCTCCGAGGCATCTGCAACTGCGTCTATGTCCCCGACAAAACCAACGTCAGGATCTAACTGCTTGTGCTTGCGTTTTTTACCCCCAGGCAGGTTGACGCTCTCACTCTGTAGGATGGATTGCGCTTGCGCATACATCTCGTACAGGTCATCGGTTTCCACGTCATGGTGATCTACATCTTTCAGGGCAGATAGATAGATCATCTGTTGTTCCTGATCTATATGATCTGTACTATCTAGCTCATGTTGCCGGGCGGGCGCCGGACAATCTGCATGATCTATATAGGAAAATGGTATGTTTCCTGGGTTGGACCTGTATGATACAGATCTTGCACAACATTTCATAACGGCAGGCTAGGCTCCAGATGATCTATATGTATGTAGATGATCTAAATTTAGATGATCTATCTGTAGATGATCTGTCCGATGTGTGGTGGATTGTAACCGTTTCGTCACCGTCGCACTAACTGACCCACGCTCTTTCGGGTTGGTTCTATCGTTGAGATATCATAGTTCACCGGCGCGGTCTGCTGCAAGCCAAGAAGTCAACCAACCACGAAATCAACTTCCCAAACCACAAGCGCACCATGGAACCAACGACCCGACCAACCAGTACACCAACCAATCAACCGACCGTCCAACCAACCAACATGCCAAGCACTCGTCAACAAACATACCGGGTACTCAACACCTTATCTAACAACCAACATTTCAGGGGTACCAGACAATCAACCAATCAAGTCAACCAACCAATCAGTACACCAAACACCCCACCAACCAACCACCCGTCTGAACAACCAACCAGTATGCCACCAGCTGGCCAACCATTGTACCAACCTGCGTGTCCGAGCAAAGGTCTGGTCGGCGCTGAAGGGCGTGGCTGTTGCACGCTTGGCTCATGAGGATTACCTGATCCGCAATCAAAAACGAAACCAAAAAAACGAGGCACGAAGGAGGGGGGTCTCTTGAGATACGTCACGAAATCGCCTGTGCAGGGGTGCATAAGCAACTACCTGCTGAGGATATAGTCGTTGGGTAGCGCGGCGGCGAGCAAACATGGAAAACCCTAACTAACCTTCCGGCTACCACCGCAACACCAAACCGTAGCCGTTACAATCCTCTCTCTTCCCCCCCCCCCCCTCTTCTCTCCGCCCCCCCATCTACGCTCACTATCTCCGTTCTGTACCCCCCCTCCCCCAGGCTCACAAGTCCTCTAAGAAGGATGCAGCCCACCCTTATGCGACTCGCCAAACAACTCATGGCATTTCGCGCTCGGTACACGCAATCAATGTCTGCCTGGGCCGTGACAAGCCCTTCGTGTTCCGTTCCGGCATGGTAGGGATGCGAGGGTCTATGGACACACGACTACGGCCATGCATGACAAGAGTGCCCCCCCCCCGCTATTATATATATTATATATGGGTTGGGTTGGCATCGGTTGGCAACGACACTGTAAAACATGCCGCTCACTACGTGAGCTAGACATCCAGGGTACCGTTTTTTTTTTTTTTTTTTTTTTTTTTTTTTTTTTTTTGGCGGTCGCCCACAGTTGGTCGTCGAGTTAGATCATTTGTGCGAAGTAAAGAACTTTTACTCTGCACAAGGGAATTGATCGTATCACCTAGTGTTCAAGGTAAGGCACCCTAGAGGCAGTTACATAGTACTCCCATTGCTGTCTCTGGAAGTGGCCACACCGGAAATTAAACTAGCTCATTGAAGCTGTCATCCATATGCAAGTCCGCCTCACAAGTGGTTCATAGTAGGATGCAGCTCACCCTTCATGCGACTCGCCGGACACCTCACGGCGCTTCGCGCTTGGTGCAAGCAATGTCTGCCTGGTCGGTGAAAATCCGACATGCTCCGTCCCGCATTGTAGGGATGCGAGGGTCTATGGTCATACGACTGCGGCCATGCATGAGATCGAGTACATCTCTCCTATCGTCCTATCGAATACACCCCCCCCCCCCCCCGCTCATCTCCCCCTTCCCCCTCTCCTCTCTCACCATAGCGGGTCTAATTTTTTTCCCCCCGTCGAGCTCAAAGAAGTACTTGGCTGCAGCATTAAGAACAGGATGGTCCGTGCCAACCAAGGACTTGATGCCGTCGCTCAGCCCGCGGAGCTCTCCGGCGACGAGCTCAAACGGGTCCGGCGCGTCTGCGACAGGCTTACCATCCCGGGAGGGCCTGACCAAAAAAAGTTGAACCGTCATCATATGACAGACGATTTGATTGGGCCATTGATTGGGCGATTGATAGGTGATTGGTTTATATACTGATTGGTTCCAGCCACGGAGCTTTCTTAAGGCCAGCCCAAGCGGGTTATGGCGCGTATGCCAAAGGCTTACCATCCCGGGAAGGACCGAACAAGAAAAAACGACACCGTCGTCATATGGCAGCCGTTTGGATTGGGCGATTGGTCGGTGATTGACCATTGATCGGTGGTTGGTAATAGGTCGGTGTTTTCAAGCTATTGGTCTCATCGATTGGTTGGTTGATTCGCGCTCGTCTGCCACCGGCTTGCCGGCCCAGGCGGGTCTCATTCAAGAAAAAGAAAGGAACGAAACCGTCGTAATACATGGCAGGGGTTTTTATTGGCCGTGGTAGTATGACCATAGCCCCTGCATCCGTACCTGCCGGAAGGAGGGTGTACTCGATATCATGCATGGCCGTAGTCGTATGACCATAGACGGGAGGGGGGGGGGGGGGGCAGTACTCACTTGTTGCTTGCAATAGTCATTTCACCTTTGACCACGCATCCCTTTCGGGACGGAGCACCGTTCCTACTCCTAATAGAGACGCATCCCTTTCTGGACGGAGCACCATTCTTACTCCTAATAGAGACCCCCTCAACGTCGGGGCGCTTGATACAGTATGTTTCTTACGTATAGTATACACAGAAACATTTTCCTTAAACTTACCCCCTTCCTGCTTCGCCGCCTGTGAACACCATCTATCTTCTACTGTAGGATAGCTATCGTTTTCTCGCTACTATATATCAGTAGTATACCAAAATTCTTCATGTCGCTTTCGGCTATGTTCCTCATCTACTCTAACACATCCCGTTCCTCCTTGTATATGTCGCATTCATTACGTGACCCCTACTCTCTATAGCTTCGAACACAAGGGCACATGTGGGGCGGGGGGGGGGGTGATTGGTGACTGGTGGGTAGGAGATTAGATATTTGAGCGCTTGATTGATTGAAATATTTCGATCGGTCGACTGATATACTGATGATTACCAGGTAGTTGGTTGGTTGGTTGAGTGGTCAGTTGTCTGATTGATTGTTGGTTGAACAATTTGCTTCGTTGATTAGTGATGTGTTGATCGATCAATAAGTTGACTGATGGATTGGTTGGTTGACTGATCGATCGATCGAGTGGCTGACTGACTGATCGCTCCGTTGATTGGTTGCGTAAAATGATGCTTGACGATTGAAAGCGCAATCGGTTGCTGCTTGACGATGGTCGAACGTTTGATTTTGATAGTACTGTGTCACGAGGGGTTATCGTACCACATACTACAGTAATACAATTCGATGCGAGTCGACGAGGGCAGAAAGGGCCAAGTCTTGTCGCGATTTTTAATGCAAGGAAACTGCCGTAGCGAGGAGGAGGGAGAAGAAAGAGCCCGCTTTGTGACCCCGGGTTCGAGGTACGGCTGCAGCAGGAAGGAAAGAGAAAAGAAGGGTCAAGGCAATAAATGGGATGGAAGAAAACAAAGGAAGAAAGAAATAGTAATACACAGGAAGCACAACCCACGAGGGGCCCAGAAACCAGGTATCCCCCTATGATATATTTACACGCCAAATTTGGTTCTGACCACCACGTTCTCCCTAAGACACTTTTTTTTTCATTTCATCTACGAATAATAGTTGCACTACTTTCTCCAGCTCCCTCCATATTGTAACTCGGATCCGGGGTCACATAGCAGGCATCCCCCGCCCCTCCCTACCACGATGCATGCTTTAGTCTTTTTCGCGAGGAGGAGTTTTCCGCAGATTCTTCTCAAAGAGACTCGCGTCAAATTGAGTATAGATAGGCTATCGTAGATGCTCTCTGAGTCAATTTTTATACAAGAAAAAGTCCCTCGAGGGGGCTCGAACTCAATAAGTCGGCCTAACAGGAGATGAGGAAAATAGAAGAATATGATGGTGATAATTTTGGTACACGAGATACTGGAGAAAAAAACAATCGCTATCCTAGTAAATAGATGGTGACCACAGGCGGCGAAACAAGAAGGGGATAAAACTAGAAAAACCTTTCAACGTAATATAGGGAAACAACGTAATGAGCGCCCAACTGTTGGAGGTGTCTACTAGAGGTAGAAACGGTGTTCCGTTTAGCAAGGGGTGCGTGGTCAATGGTCGAATGACTAAGGCAATTACCCCCCTCGCTAACCCGCCCCCCCCCCCCTTGTTGGCTGATAACCCGACGTGCTGCGTCCCGGCATTATAGGGATGCGAGGGTCTATGGTCATACGACTACGGCCATGCATGACAACGAGTACAACCCCCCCCCCCCTTGTTGGCACAGCCCCTGTAACATACCCCATGGGCCTTCCACCCCCTTCAATCTAATATACCACTTTCACACCCCCTCCTTATCACACCCCTTGTCATTTGTCATCTGGCCGAGTCTGTTCGCACTCTCTGGCGAGCAAGTCTTCCGTTATAACACCCCCTCGCCATCACACGCCCTCGCCAGCACACCCCCCAACTGCGGGGTTCCCGCGCTTGGTGTTGATCACCGGGGGGGACGTTAGAGAGCACACCCCCCTACAAAAGCACACCCGGTGAAAACATTTTCATAGGTCGAAAAACTATCACCGGGGTGTGATTTCATGCGTGTCATATGGTATGGTCGTGATCGACTCACTTTTGTGTGAAGTCGATGTCGTACACGAAGTCCTCAACTTCCACAGTAGGCGTGTCCTTCAAACACACGCAACGATCATACCGCCCGCAGGCAAAAGGCCCGACATTGCCGACAGCGCCGCCCACGCCGACACCCCCGCGGGCAACGTCAACACGAGCACGAAAGCAGCAGACACACAGCGAGCGCACAACAGTAGCAGCAGCAGAAGCAGAAGCAGCATCACATTCACGAAGAAAGCGCAACAGAAGAAAGGCAGCGGCAGTTAGTTAGGAGACTTGCTCCACGGCCATTAGTTTGCGTCAACAAGTAACCAAACGACGTCGAACATGCGCAAATACTTCGTTTCTACCTGGTATACCAACAGCGGGATGTTCATGGAGTAAGGACACCTTGTCAGACGATTGCTTGCGTAGAGCCGAGGTTTAGGCTTCACGACTACCGACTAGCACTCTGGCCGGAATTTATGGGCCGTTTGGCACTACCGCATCAACACATGAAGGGTCACTACATTCACGGCATACCAGGTATATACAAGGCGAAAGCGACGGCAAAAGACAGCTGTACGGACTGGGTATAATTGCTTTATATACCCTTGTTTTATAGGGTAGACCCTGAGATTCAACAGCGCTCAGGACTGGAACACGACTATATACTCGTCGTATGAATGGCAACGAGAGCACAAAAATTGTACAGTCCCCCTTACATTTCTTGTCCGACTCGTTACAATATCTATCTATAGTATAGTATAGTATATACCTTCACCGAAACGTTTGGCGCTGCTGCTACTGGCGCTGCTGCTGCTGCTGCTGCTGCTGCGCGTGCGTGTTACTGTCACAGAATGCTATGTTTGAGCATTGCGATACTGAAACGCGAGAATGGGACCGGGGCAACGGGTCGTGCACGGCTTTTCAACCCGTTTAGGAGTGGTGTTAGGACTGCACTCCCATTGTGGGGACAAGTGACTTGAGAATTGGAGTGAGATACTGTAGGTATGTTGTGTTGACGTACATCGCAGCACAAAAAGGGTTAAGATAGATGCGCGGTGACGATGTACTGGTACCATCGCATTCTTCGCACAAGGTTAGGGGTAGACTGCACAAAAGAAGATAAGGCACATATACCAAGGCCACCCGAACTATACTCGTGTCACGGGGAAGATAGTACATGGAATACGGTATTGGGGATATGGTACACAGGGACTATGGTACAGGCGATATGGTACAGAGCTTAGGCTACAGGTATGCGGTACGGGGAATATGTTACAAAGAACACGATACGAGCATCGCACCGGAAACGGACAACAGGGAAGGGACATGTGAAGTACAGGGGATGTGGTACAGTGAATATGGAAACCTCCGATCCTGCACCTGGTGAACGTTTTTTTGAAGGTACACACTCTCGGGATGTCTTCCTAGGGGAGAGTTCGTTTAACTTGATTTAGAGTTTGTTTTTGAGTTTTTCACGTACGCAATACCACACTGTCCGAAAATGTAAGTACCGTTCGGGTATTGAAGTGAGTACTAACACTGTCTTACATTTGCGAACAGAGTGGTACAGCTGCATACAACTCTGTCCGGAAAGTAAGGACTGTTTGGTCGTTGTTATGAGTATCACAAACATCTATTACGGGGGATCATAGTAAATAGGACCTACGTACACACAAAATCTATCTATTCCCCTATTTTTACTAACAATATTTGGTCCAAATTACTATGGTCCCCCGTAATAACATATCCGAACAGGGTAGATATTTTTATCTGTGCAATCCGAAGGAAAACACGTGCTGCCTACTGCAAGTACCGGGTTTGCTCGCTGCTGCAGGTAAGCGCAAGGGCTCGAATCTACGGAGACGAAGCTACTACCGCTGGTATTACAGTGTGGTGCTGGTGTTGCTTTGGTTTGGCTACACGCACGCACTCGAAACCTGTTCGACTGGATGATGGTACGTCTAGAGCCAAGGCAGCTTGCGTCGGCCCTGACTTTCGACCCTCTCGGAGGGACAGCGCGCAGGCTCCCAGAAACATAGCCAGGTACATACTACACAGGGGGGACATACCGCGACGCCAGGAGGGTGTTGGGCCGCCCTCTGCGGCGGCGATTGCCTGAGTGTCCGAGCTGCAGCAGCGTTCTCTCTCTGTCTCGCACGCGCAACCTCGCGACACGTCTGTCTCGGCAAGCGGCGCAATTGCAGCGGCCGCCCCCGCCAATCACCGACATTAGCCTCAATAAGATCCCACATAAACTAGTGTTAGATTGGTGCTACCAAGCGGAATTTTCCGGCCTACATACAAAGCGCTTTATAGATTGGAAAAATTCCGGTAACAAAAAATTCCAATTTAGAATTGCCTCTCGTACAGGTGCTACGCCATGAAGCAGGGAATATGGCGCAGGGAAAACAGTCCAGGGAATTGGATACACAGGGACTATGGTACAGGTAGGGAACAAGGCACATGGTACATTGGTGCCTCGTGAGCAGGTTGATGGCGGTCTGTCTGTATGTACTACAGAGCACTACGGTACTAGCAGGTATGAGCTTACAGGACTAGGTGTGGTATGGTGCAACAAAGCATGACGTGGCAGTGCAGTAGTGGTTCCTCTTATAGTGCCGTATTGTATGCTCCAGCCAACACCGGCACTCTAGCGGCAACCTCAACCGGCACTAATTACTCCGCACACTCGCGCACTACTACTAATCGTTAATCCTATCTGTGCGAAGCGATTCCACAGGCACTACAGGCGAGCATTCGGCACTACAGAGGGACCACTACCACTCTGCATAACGAAGGTGCATGATTGACGAAAGTTGTGGCATGGCCTTTGCCCAGCGATAACCCGACATCGGCAAACATTAGATCAATGCGTGCAGATCAATCACTATCTGTACAGACCAATGCACAGATCACTGCTGTACACACCATCTTCACGGGTCTTCATCTGTACAAGGTTCCAGGAGGCTATTCTACAGGATCTGAATTATCTGCCGTAAAATATATTCACACAACAGTATTAATAGTACATACCTGGTAGGGATCAATAGGGGGTGGTCGTGTTATCACATACGCTACCGCACAGCTGCACAGACACCAGGCATGTGCAAGAGTACTATTAATAACGTAGCACAAGTACCAATAAGGGCCATTCCTAACGAACCGAAAAAAAAATCACGATTCGTGATTTTTAGGCATGCCAAAAGATCACGATCCGCGACATTTCAGTTGTAACGAAAAAAGCCGAAAAACGTCGCGTTTCGTGATATTTTCAAATAGTTAAAGTTCTGATATTTCAGACCCAACGTTTTTTGGGGGTGTGGAGCAAACTCTCGAGAGTGGGGCACGGCCAGGCCGGGCTGGGCCGTCCGCACCTGGCCCAGCCCGTGACATATTCGAATCGCGGGCCGAAGCCTGACCCAGCCTGCGAGATTCCAACTTCACCGGCCGTCGGCCAAGCTCGTTTCGCGAGATTCCATCTCGCAGGCCGTCTGCCCGGCCTGGCCTGTGACATCCCCAGGTCATTTTCGCGTTTGTCTTCCAGCAGTGGCTCCTCCTCCTGGAAATTTCGAGGCCACAACCTCCTCGTTAGCCCGCGCCCAGCGGTGTCTTTGGGTAGCCGCCCGTTGTCCACAAGCGGCGTACGAAGCAGAGTCTGCCATGCCCCTATGCCGACCATCGGATACCGTTGGTGCACGTGGGTTGCGTAGTACTAGTGCCTTGATCAGGCGTATTTTGAGACACGACCAGTGTCACGAATCGTGATTTTGTTTTTTTTAGGGAAAAGCTAAAAAAAACTGACGTTATGAATCGTGATTTTTTTTGTCGTGATTCACGACAAAAAAAGCACGATTCACGACAAAAATCTCACGAATCGTGATTTTTTTTGTTCGCTAGGAGTGGCCCTAACTCTCTACGTAGGCAAAACTGATAATAAAATGTGGCGATTAATTACAGCGACGGCCGCTGCGTGATTGGGGGACGATACAAACTACTGGTGTCCGGGATACAATGGTTGAACGCAAGGAGTCGTATGACTCGGGTCCAAGACAACCCTACCGGTACATACTGTTGGCCGCTCACGCCGATCCACAGCTCGTAGACGGCCAACAACACAAAAACTATTATAGTTTCGGTCGCCATGTCGGGGTCCGAAAGGGGATAGGCACCTTGTGCTCTGATCTTGGTATAGCATGTGATCTGTGTGATATGTACACGTTCCCACGTTGTTATCTGTAGGATACCCGGTACCGCTTACCTGCAGCCTGATATGAAGGATCTATATACAAATGTCCCGAGTCCTAACCCACTGGGCTGTAAGATCCAGGCCATACCAGATCATGACGATATGTTCGACGTGTGGGTAGCAGCTGCAGCTACTGATACAAATAGAATATTAACAACTTACCACCACCACGGAGGCGTCCAAGCTTCCGTTGACGACCCTTTCTATGCAGTGATTAGCCGCGTTCTCCCTCACGGCATCCGCTAAATAGCTGCTCAATCCTCGCACCTGCGACCTCGCCCTTCCCACCCCTCCCCCTCCCCCCCCCCCTCCCAGTCCACCGCCGTCGCCCCCACCCTCACAGTGCCCCCACCACGCCCCACCCCAAGCACAGCAGCCGCCCTACTCGGCACCGCTTCCACCCCACCCCATCTACGCCTGCTGCCCCCGCTGCTGCTGCCGCTAGCGCTAATATACCCTAACCCCGAGTTGCATTCGTCTTCATGTTGGCTTGCTGCAGCAGCAGCCGTGGCAGGCCTAGAGCTGGCGGCTCTCGCTCGCACGTTCGACACAAGGCGAGCGGAGGCAGACAAAGCGAGGGGAGCGGGGTGGTGGCACGCTAGCGCGTGCCGCGCGAGGGTGTTGGTGACGGCTGCGACTGGGCCTGTCGTGGGACGTGACCGGGAGAGGGACCAGGAACGGACAGCGGAGAGGGCAGGCAGAGAGATGAAAACACGAAAAAATGGAAACGCGGAACATGAGGGTTGAAAAGCGGCCCCGTCTACAAGTTGTTCTTTGATGGTGCAAGGCCCTGGATTGGCGGAGTTTCTGTTCGATTGGGTGAAGATCGATGGTCGTGTGAGCTTCGATACCAGTTACCAGGTACCACGCATAGTCGTTTGGTGGTGCTGTACTGGTGTACGGGAGGGGTACGTTTGTCATGCGATGTCTTTTCTCTGTCTCGTACCAGTACAAGTACAGCAGTAGTTCGTGACCAGAGCACTGGTGCAATCCCTGGCATAGATGTATCTCTCAGCACCTACCGCAAGATGAAGAACCGGCACAGACACTGGAGGAGTGCTGGATATCGATTGGCGGAAAGAACACACACGTACATACTACTACACTATATATACTGATGCACTATCAGTATGCACCGCACCAGTCCAAAGCAATAGTTAGAGGCCTTTGAGCTCTGAGCTGTTGGAGTGGTGTACGACTAACCTGCTGTCGTCTTCGTCATTTTTGTCGTCATTTTGTGGGACTCGCTGTTTGCGTTGCCACGACACCCAGAGCGCAGTACGTGCAATTACAATCAGCGTTAGTGCTACACAGAAACACATCGTCACCTGAGCGCATGTTTTCCCGTCGCAGTGATCCCGTCAGAGCTCTACGTCCCCTAGCGTGTCAATTGGCGGTCAGCACTTCGTGCGGAAACGTTTTGGGTTCTGGAGTTCATAAATGTTTGAATGGCGTTACCCTAAAGGGGTAAGGGGTCATCGATTGGACAAAAAATGACAACTAAACTACATAGTAACGATAATAAACACAAAAAGCTGTCACAAGAGGGAGAGGAAAGAAGTCAGCAGCACGGCGGAGAGAAGCGGTTTCAGCGGTCGCAACCTGGCATCGCGACCGACGGAACCGGAAGAACCCAATCTCTCGCGGTAGCGAGGAATTTATCCGGAGTAAGCGGGCCGCGAGGCCTCCGCGTTCGCTCGCGGCAGCTGCGACTTTTCTCGAGACATGCACTCGAGGCAGCAAAACCCCGTACACGGGCAGCAGCAAAGGCGACAACATCAAGGACAAAGCCAGCAGTGGCCGTATCAGCAATGGGGGAATCAGCACTTCGAGCTTTCTCCCTCTTGGAATCCTCCGCCGCCGCTAACCCCGATGCCGCAGCAGCAGCAGCAGCAGCTTCAACAACGCCAACTGTTTCCACTATCCTCTCTCCCCTATGGCCCTACTCGGCAGACTCTCCTACAACAGCAGCAGTACGCCCCGCACGGGGTCGACCAGCAGTCTGGACGCAGCAGCAGCAGCAGCAGCAGCAGCAGCAGCAGAGCTAGGCACGGCGGTTCGATATCCCAACCGATGAACGGAGCTTCGCGGCTGCAACCACAGCAAAACCAGCACCAGTATCAACACCAGCATCATCAGTACCAACATCCCTCCCAGAGCCTCCTGGGCCTTCATGGGCAACAAATGCCCGGTGCCTGGGGTTGGGTACCGCACCCCTTCCCGCAGGCAGCCCTTGTTGGCTCGTACGAAGCCGCCGGAAGCAACCACCCAGGCGAGCAACCCCCCCCCCCCATACCGGCACATGCCCGGCTTATCCCACATTTACCCCTCGCCGCCTCCACCGACGCCGGCACTCTCGTCGCGCCAGCAGCAGCAGCAGGTCTTTGCCCCCCTGGGGGTGGCCGGACCAGCCGCAGCGGTGGCGGCGTCGGCGGCGGCGGCGGTAGCCCCACCCCGCGCCTCAGCATCATCAGCAGCAGCAGCTGCAGGACCAGCAGCAGCAGTAGCAACAGCAGTGGCATCACCCTCAGGGCGAGGTTGGCAGCAGCAGCGGCAGCAGCTGGCAGGTGTTGCTACAACAACTACCCCAACCCCTGCCCCTGCCCTCGCTACTCCTACTCCTCCCGCTTCCACGACTAGTCCAAGGAGAGATGAAAGGGCGTCGGGCCGAACCTGCTGGGCACCCCCCCCCTCCCACCCACGCGCAACAACAGCGCCACCACTACCACCACCACCACCACCACCAACAACTCGTACCGCAGCAGCACTACCACCACCATCACTACCGCCACCAACAACATCTCCAATACCACGGGATGCCACAGCAGCAGCAGCAGTGTGGGCCTGGCGCTGCTGTGCGTGAAGAGGATGGTTGGGGAGGGGTTAGGGTCTTCGGCGAGCGTTGGGGAGGCGACAATGGTGCCGGCGGTGGCGGTGGCCCGGATAGGGGGGGGGAGGATCGGCCTGCTCG
The DNA here is from genome assembly GCA_031763025.1 of Macrocystis pyrifera. NCBI lineage: Eukaryota > Phaeophyceae > Laminariales > Laminariaceae > Macrocystis > Macrocystis pyrifera. Next base: position 635,799 of record JASSKH010000032.1, read on the forward strand.
CTGCTGGCTCTCCGGGTACTCGTGCCCGGTTGGTGATATTCGTAGTCTCAACCCTAACTTTGCTGCGAGTGGCAGAAGGAGAGAACTGCCCAAGGAGCTCGGGTTCAGCAGCAGGTGGGTTTATGCGTGTAAATACCTGCTTGTGGAGGGTTGGAAAGTTCTGGGTTTGGCATGCTTTATTACAGCTGTGTCAGGCTGTGTTGTTGCTGTGCCTGATGTTGCTGTTGTTGTCTTCGTTGCTGTTGCCATTGTTTATTTTAATTATGCTGTTGCCCTCGTTATTATTAATAGTGTTGGATGCTGTTCTTATCGTGGTATTACTTACTTTCAAAACTGCTGTGAGAATGTTGATATTAGAGTGTCTGCGCAAATTATTTTTGTTTATCAAGGATTTCCGTCGGAAAGGTAATCATAATCGAAAGCCTTTCGGCATGCGCATAATCGTAGACGAAAAACAGCTAAATATTGGATTCTTGTGTTTGAAAAAAAAACACTTGCGGCAGCGGCAGCACTTTTTTTTGTACCAAACGAGCCGGACACAAGAAGTCGTGCAAGCAGCAGCAGTACCTGCAGGAGCAGTAAGCAGCAGCAAAGCACTAACAGGCAGAAGTGCGATCTATCTTGCGCTCCTCGACACTCGCTGTGCAAGCAACGCCGCCACAACGAGAAGATCGCCCTCCTTCTTCGTCGTCCTCTCTGCCCGAAAAGGGGTCGAAGCGGCGAAGATCAGGGGCGTGGCGGCAAGAGTGCACGTGCTTGCAGCACCAGCAGCGCTTGCTCGCAGCAGCGCTTGCTTGCAGCAGACCTTGCTTGTGTGCAGCAGCGCTCGCTTGCAGCAGCGCTTATGTTTGCAGCAGCGCCTGCTCACCGCAGTGCTTGCTTATTGCCGCAGTGTTTCCAGCAATAACAGCACTTACTTGCAGCAGCAGCAGCAGCAGCAGCAGCAGCAGCAGCACACTACATGCAGTAGTAGCAGTAGTCGGTGACGTACAGCAGCACCTGCAGCAGCACCTACCTAATAGTACCTGCTGCTGCAGCAGCAGGCAGCAAAGGCATGCAGCATCAGCGGCAGCAATTCTTCTCGCAAAACTCCGCCGGTAGCAGACACATGGTCCGAGGGTCCGAGGCCACTCTCGGGGCAAGCTTGGCCAATCCAAAGCGTCCGGAGAGTTTTCGGCCAACAGAATGCAGCGGTCGAATCTCATATCACACAAAATATGGCTCTAGCATAATATGCTATCCAAAAATGCATAGCTTCGTCATTTTTATGCAAATTTGATTAGGATATTTGATTAGTCGTCGGTAACGGGGGAATAGATAAGCAAAATTCGTAATATTCTTTCTTTTGCGCAGACACTCTATTGTTGATGTTGTCTTCACATTAAGTCGTCCTTTCTGCCCAGCTTCATCAGTACACCCAGTGTCCGTCCTGATTCCTTATCCTAGAGAGATGTTGCTTCCGTGGTGACAGACTGTGAGACAGACGACAAAAAATAAAATAACATAAACAACAATCGCAAATTCAAATGTCAAGCAAGCGAAATGCCAGCGTACCGGGTACGAGAACACGAGAACTCAACAACACAAACAGGACCAAAACATAAGAGCAAAAAGACAATAAAACCAAAAAAAGAAAAAATTGAAATGAAAACAGAATGCAATATATTATACCACTGTAAGACCTATGCCAATGGAAACGCGAAGTCCGAAAGTTTTTTTTCAAAAAGGCAGTGTTTGCGAAAAAAAAAAAATCTACTTTTAGGCCGTTTCCTATGCGGTTCGATTTTTGAGCTTCAGATTTTGACCCGATGGCATTTTCAGAAATGAGCTTGACAAATCGAAAGGGCCTTCCTATGCGGAAAAATCAGATTTATTGTGCGTGTAGAGATTCGAGCAAACAAACGCTGAAACCAACAAACTGCTGTTTTTGTGATTTGGCGCCGCGAAGAGACGCGCTGGGTGCGCTGCCCTGCGCGTAGGACCCAAGCGTCCGAGCCCACGCTGACTGCCTCGAGTCTGGTGGCGAAGAGATGTGGCGAGTGCGCTAGAGTCAACCTGTCTTGGTATTTTGTGTTTGATTTTGTGACTTGACTGCTGCTGCTGCTGCTGTACAGCTGCGGTGTAGTCTACAAGTACGTATCCACGGAGAGGCGCGTGCCGAGTGCTCTTCACTTGGTCTCTAGGCCCGAGCCCGCGCCAGCCGACTCTAGTCTGGCCACGGAGGGACGCGCCGTCCGCGCCTCGGGCGCGAAGCAACGTCGCTATACAGCTGTATCACCATCCAACTCATCGATCGTTCCGCTGCTGTTTGCTGTCGTGAATAATATCTTGAATTTAGAGAGCATGTCATTTTTCGATTTGAAAATCTGATGACCCAGGTCGTCGGATTTTGGCCCAAAATCCGACGACTTGGGTCATCGGATTCCCAAATCGAAAAATTTCCGGTCGGATTTTGCATAATCGGACTGCATAAGTAGGGTCATTCGATTTTGAGATCGAAAAATACAAATCTGAAGCTCGAAATCGAACCGCATAGGAAACGGCCTTACTTCTCTAAAAAACTTCCCGAGGTAAATTTTGAGGTAAATTTCTGAAAAAACGGCCGAAAAGTACTTTAGCGAAGTAAGGATTTCAGCGAAAGTTACGGTAATTTTTGGCTCTCTGTTTCATTGGCCTACACGCACCGAGCGAGCATTATCCCGACGCAGAACGCAACTCAAACCTCGAACGATCAAAACACCGAGCATCTTCCATGCCACCATGCTGCTTGCCGTACGCATCACGACAACCGCTGGGAGCACAGAAGCTCGAGAGGTGTAGCTTGGGTATAGCGCGCACGAGCGGCGTTGGATTGTGCCAGCGGGCCGCCGCCGCTGCTACGGTACACGCTTTCGCCCGCTTTGTGACGACGTGGAGGATGCGTCGTCCCAAAAAAGGACTCGTGCTCACTCGTACTCGTACTCGTGCTCGTACAGAGCGCGACAGCATGACAGCTCGTGTATCATTTCGATTTTACCATTCTGCGGCTGCTGCATGCAGCAGCAGCAGCAGCAGCGGCATCAGCAGCGGCGGCGGCGGCGGCGGCGGCGGCGGAGCGGAGCGCGCCGGCGCTGTGGCGTGCGTAGGCCAAGGGCAGCAGCAGCAAGTAGCAGCGCAGCAGCAGCAGCAGCAGCAGCAGCAGCAACAGCAATCCAAAAACGGAAGCTGGTTGGTGCTGGTGCTGGTGCTGACGCTGTTTATTTTTGTTGCTAAGCTGCCCCTAGCTGCGGCTATCGCCAGCTAGCTGCCGCTTGCTGTGCTGCGGCTTGTAGTGGTGGAATGGCAATGGTGGCTTCGCGGTCAACTCTGCTGCCGAAACGTTGCTGGGCTGCCGCTGTTTTTTTTTTTTTCTTCTTTTTTTTTGTTTTCCGCGTTGCCTCACCTCCCCACTTCCCTTATTATTTTCGGAGGCGTCGCCTGCAGGATTTGGTTTACCTCACTCGCAAACACACCGAAATTAGGAAGGGACGGAAATTCACTTTTTTTCGCGGAAGTCATTTTTTTTTTTTTTTTACCTCTATCGCAAACACTCTAATATTGCTTAAAAAAAACAGCCGAAAATATCCTCGTACCGCCGCTGTGAGAAAAAAGGGAAAAAATGTTTGATTTTTTCTTTTTCTTTTTCCAACGGCTGCAGGCGGCGCAATTTGTTTTCTCTCGTTGCAAATTGCAAAGTTTAGTATCAACTATTTAATCAGTCGAACTCACAGCTGACGTATTTCAAAATTTATAAAAAAAAAAAATTGTCAACACGCTGATAAAAATCAGCTCGTGCGACGATGGATGCTCGAGCTCGATATAGACTCGGCCCAAGGCCAACCCGCTTGGTGTCGGGCAAGGCCAACGAGTATAGATGACAGCATCGAAGATAGAAAGTGAATACATGCTCTAGGGGGCGAGAGCTTGCCGGCGGCGTCCTGCGGTATCCTCCCAAACCTGAAAAAAAGCCTGTTTTTTGCCATTCGAGACGGATCGAGAAATTATGTCTTCTGTTTTGTACACACCAGCGGCTATTTGTTTTTTTATCGTACGCCTGGCCAGCGCCCGCCGCACGTCACTGGCCATTGTGTGAAGACGGTGACCCAAGGGTGGGTCGGAGCCCCTAACGAGCGCACTCCGTTCAGAATTCATGACGCAATCGTTGTTTTTGTTGATCGATGTCTGTCGAGGACTCGGAATCTCGCCGCTTCGAACCAAAGATCGGCCTGAGAAAAACTCAGGCCGATCTTGGCCCAACATCGGCCCATATTTGCTTTTTTCGGGCTTTTCCAAATGTTAGGAACTTTTTTTTTTTCTGAACGTGCCCATAGGAAGCGTGTTCTAAAAAAACAAATTTGGCGGGTATCTTTGGAATTCAAACTTTTTATTAATACTTCGGGTTGCCATTGGTATAGGTCTAAACACAACTGCTACTACTGTAAAGCTCTACAAGTATAAAAAACGTCATAGCGTCATACCAGTATATACATATGAAGACAGAGATATATAATCTAGGGCATATATAACGAGCGTATGTCCGTATGTTACCTGGTACGCAACACTTTTACCGGTAATGCCAGTGCACAGCAGTAGTGCCCCAGTGCCGAGTTCATCGGTTTTACGTGTTCACAAGCAGTGTGATCGCGTGAGTTAGGTAACTTGACCCTTGCAAACGCGTGGATGCACTTGTTTGTTTTTTGCCCGGCTGCTCGCGGGTCGGGTAAAACCTAGCGGGTCAAGTCGGGTCGGGTCGAGTAAGGGTGGCCCGACCCGATCTGTGAGACCTTGTAAACCTCCCGACCCGAACCGACCCGTGAGGTTTCGAAAAGTTCCTGACCCAACCTCCGGGTCGGGTCATGACCGGTGACGATCCTTTTTTTCACGTACGTACCAGGTACTGATACATACCAGGCACCTGGTGTTACTCAACGCGCGTATCACGCGTACCCGCATTGTTAACCAAAGTATCGTAAGTATCACGGTGGTATTATTTGTCTGACATGGTATCCTCGTTGTCGTATCACACACGGGGGGGGCGTTGTTTAATACATGGACCACCTGCGGAACGAGTACAGCAGTACTCGTACGTGTCCGTGTTTTAAGGCCCACCGGCATCTGGCAAGGATTGGAAACTGCCGTAAGGACTACTATCGACGCGGGTTTTTCGTCTCCAGCCGCGCAGGAAGCGCAGAATCCTCCCGTTTCCGTTACTGTTACTTGTAACCGTTATCGTTACCGTTGTCGCTGCCTACACCTTTACCTTTACCAGTACCGTCACGGTTACGGTCGCCGTTGCCCGTACCGTGTTCCGTGTTATACCAGGCAAATAGTACACGTATCGTTTTCATACATTCCCTTTGCCGCAGGGTTACCGCTACCGTTATGTACAGCAGTACCGTTACCTTTGTCGTTACCTTTGTCGTTACCGTCACAGCAGTTGCCCCTTCTGCCCCCCTGCTTTATGGGTTGATTTGTGTCATTTGTTGGGGGGTCTTATGTTACATCTAGCTATCGCATCGGGTAGCACGTCGGATTCGCAAACATGCCTCAGCACTCTGCTCATGGTATATGCTGGTTTTGGTATTGGCCTTTTTTTCGGGGGAGGGAGGGGGGGGGGTGATATACTTAGAACTACTTAATAGATATCTCACTCCCTGAGCGTGCTCGGTTGGTACGTCCCTGACCTCTCGAAGCTCCCAGTTGGAAATCGCCTCCTTTTATTACTTGCCGGAACTTTCCAGCGGGTCTTTGTTTCTCCATTTCTCGTTGCACTTTCAGTCCTTTCCTTTTTTCTTCTCTGGTTTCGTGTGCGTGCGTGTACTCCGAGCACGGTTCCGCGGGCGAGCGCGACACCGTCGCGGGTGTCAGCGGGTGCTGGCGGGTAGAGGGGGGGTTGCAAGGAGCGCGGTCGTCGTTTTCGTGCCTGGGCGTCGCGTGTGCCTCGAGGCACGACGGAAGGATGAATGGGCTCTGTCTCTCCTGGTGTGGTTCCGGTTATACTATGTACGAGTATATAAGGGTCGTTTTGATAAGCAAAATAAACTCAATCGGTGCTTATTTTTGCGACCGATCTGAACTTCAACGAGAGAACTACGCAGGCTGAGCACCAACATTATCGAGCTGGCGAACGAGGTCCACGGTGAGGACCGCCCTTCACGCGAGGCGGGCGACGGGACTTATGTGGAAGAGAGGGAGGAAAGCTTTACCCGGACTGAATCGGTGGCGAGATGGTCGCGAGAGGGGCGGGCGGCGTACAAGGCTGAGAGAAGCTCTGCTCCTTGGTTTCTTTTTTTTTTGTTTATGACCGGTGTAAGGTGTTCCAATCAGGCAGGAAATTATTACACGACAGGGGACGGGGATTTTTTTCTTTCCGAAATTTTCGATTTCATTTTCGTTGTCTGTTGTTAAAGAAGAAAATATGTACCCTACCTACCTGGGGCATGTACGTACGTACGACATGTGAGCGAGCGTAGCGGAAAACCGCCCGCAACGCGAAGCTTATGTGGCGTCCGAGCTGTTTTCTCCTCAATGAATGAAGCATGACGGCGGGACTCTTGGCATTATCAAGTCGCCATTTTGCAACTACAATGTCATGGAAAAAGCTGTATATCACGGACCTCTGTCCGCTTCGCATGGTTTGATGCACTTTTCCTTCCTGAGCGAGCGTAGCGGGCGGCGTAGGCCGCCCGCGGAGCGAAGCGCGTTGTATAGACTTACTTTTGTATTTTTCCTGAGCGTGTACGATTGGTACATCCCTGGCATCTCAGAGCCCCTACTTGGACACCGCCCGAATCTATTGCTTGCCGGCGAGACCCTTTTTTGGGTTTTTTTTTGGTTTTTGTGCGTGCGTGTACGCCGAGCACGACAACGCGGGCGAGCCCGGCACCATCGCGGGTGTCAGTAGGTGCTGGCGGGTAAAGGCGGGGTTGCGTGGAGCGCGGTCGCCGTTTTTGTGACTAGGCGTCGCGTGTCCATCGAGACATGAGGGAAGCATGAATGGGCACTGTCCGGCCTCCTGATGTTGGCTTAGATATAATATGTGCGAGTCTATAAGGGTCGTTTTGGTATGCAAAAAACATTCAAGCGGTGCTTATTTTTGCGAACGAGCTGACTTTCAAAGAGAGAGCTCCGCAATCTTAAGACCAACATTGTCGAGCTATCGAACGAGGGCCACGGTGAGCACCGGGCTTTACGCGAGGCGGGCGACGGGGCTCACTGGGGCAGAGTGGGAGGAAAGCTTTACCCGGACCGGATTGGTGGCGAGGTGGTCGCGAGAGGGGCGGGCAGCGAACGAGGCTAAGAGCTATGCTGTTCGGTTATTCTTTTGACCGGCGCAAGGTGTTCCGATCCGGCCGAAAATAATTTCATCAGAGGGGACGGAGATTGTTTTTTATTTCAAATTTTCGGTTTCGTTTTCATCTGATTTTTTTTTTTTTCGCGGTGCTGTACCGTGCGTGCATCTCCTCTGGACGCCTCAAGACAAGTATGTATGTATCAGACGTACATGCATGCGATGTCCGGGTTGTTTTTTTTTGGATGGAACGTAGAGCTCTTGGCATTTGCAAGTCGCCTGTTTGCACCTTCAAATTTGGCCCATATGTTCCGTTCCATTGTTCCTTTATAGCGAGCGTATTGGACGGAACCGCCCGCAACCCAACGCGCCTTGACATAATATATATATTTCCTAAATCTAACCCTACCCATATACTTATCGCTGAAACTCCCCGAGCCCTGAATCTAGTATATGATATTCTGGCACTGATTACACCTTTGGAGGCACTCGGGGTGCGCATGATTATATTTTCGAAACTTGTTAACGATTTATTGGCGTCACCCAACCCACCGGGTGTTCCGGTAGAAATTATCGGCGTTTTGATCTACAAATGCCAAACGTGTATACAAAATATCGACAGCTTAACGTGCAGTATACGTCTATATTTTGTGTACAGCACTACGATAGGTATAGTGACGTTTTTCTGCCCCGACCCAACCCCTTCTGCCACCCCTGGTGTTCCCTGCTTCTTGCCGCCTCCCGCACCGCGCTATGATAACAGCGAAACGCCTCCCTGTAGAGGCAACCGGGGATCAAGACGGAGCCAAAGCGCCCGGCACGACAGCCGTCCTTCCCTGCCCCCGAGGCCTATCAAAGCATGTATCCGCCGCCGCCCCTTGACGGAGCTCCCACCGGCTACGGCCGTCTGCATGTCTGCACTGGGCCTGACCGCGGTGTCCGGGCTCGCCGGAGTCATGGCCCTGGAGCGCACGTGCTTGGAGCTGAGCAACGCCTGTCGCGAGGGGGCTCCCTGGGCCGTCTCCGTCTATGGTGTTGGCATGCCTCCGCAGCTCGCGCGCCAGTTCTTGCGGAAGCACGGCAGGGGTAACGCGGCGGGCGGCACCGCGAGTGGCGCTCTCGCGGGTGGCGTTAACGCGAATGGAGTGAAGGCGGGCAAGGGCAAGGGCAAGGGGGAGCCGGGGGCGCGCGCGAAACCGACAGGAGCGCAGGCGGGGGAGGGGACGGGGAGGCGGGCGGAGAGCAGGCTGATCGAGCGGAGGCTGGTGAAGCGTTTACTTGTGAGGCGGGTTCGGAGCGTGGGCGACCTGCTGTGGCCGCGAGGGGTGGAGAAGGTTGTTTTTTTCGATCTCGACAACGCCGTTGAGCATGTGGCGTGGCCGGAGACCCTTGTGGAGGTGAGCCTGTACGGGTGCTTCAACAAGCCCATCGAGCGGACGAAGTGGCCCGCCAGCCTCCGCGTGCTGGAGCTGTCGACTGACTTTGACCATCCGGTCGAGGAGATGGCGCTGCCCGCTGGGATGGAGCGCATCGTGTTCGGGCACAAGTTCAACCAGCCGATCGCGCGGGTGCGTTGGCCTCTGCGGCTGAGGGCGTTGAGCTTTGGCTCGTGCTTCAACAAGTGAGAGAGAGAGCAGACAAAGTCGTGCAGCGACGCCGCGCCTACGAATACGTAGTAGTTCCGCACTACTGTAGTTTTGATTCGGCGTTATTTTGGGGGGTGGGGCGGTGATGTGCGATTGCCCCCTCCCCCTCTCCCTCGACGTTGACACTATAGTGAAATGTGCGTGAAGAGTTGTCCGTGGTAGTAAAATACCCCGCTATGTGCGGAAATTAAAAAACTGTGTTGGGCATTCGTACAAATAACCAAACGATCCTCACATTTGCCGACAAAGGGGTACCAGGTAACAGTGTATTACCGCATGGCTGAACTGCCAAGGTCGAAGTCAAAAGTTGAAACGCAAGCAAAGCAAAAGGCGAAGCCACCGCTGCTCATTCAAGTGAAAACCTCGGCCATCGACGGTCATCAGCCATCCAGGGTCAGCCCACAAACCTGGATTTCGGATATGTATCCCATGACCGTGAGGAACGCCCTCAACTTATATTTTGGTTGGCAGTTGGCAGTCCCGCCAAGGGTGTTGACAGTCCCGCCAGTGTGTTGGCAGTCCCGTCAGTGTGCTGACAGTCCCGTCAAGGTGTTGACAGCCCTGTCGGTATGCTGACAGTCCCGTGAGTGTGTTGACGGTATCGCCTGTGTTGGCAGTCCCGTTAATGACGTCATGAAGCCAACTGTACAATTGTTGTGTTCCTGCCGATATTATTATTACGGGGGACCATAGTAAATAGGACCAAATCTTGTTAGTAAAAATAGGTAAATATATAGGTTTTTATATACACCATAAGTCCTATTAACTATGGACCCGCGTAGTAGCTGTCGCGCCTGCGAACGTTGCGGCAGTGATTTGTTAGTGCGCTTGCATTTAGAACGCGAAGAATGTCTGTCAGGAGTTGAAAAATCGGAATTTCGTCGACTTCCACGCACTCCTTTGTGCAAGATATAAATAGATAGACAGATAATACAAGATTTCCCTCCGGAGTGGTGTGTAACGAGTATTTGATAGAGGCAATACGACAATAGCAGCAGGTGTCGTAAGGTGTTTTACTTCGAAGTGCAGCAGGCATGGAAATGTCCAAACTCAGCTACACAAAGAAAAGTGCGTTCGGATCAGGTTCTCAGAGGGTGACGCAAGAGACATCACGACGCTAATTGATGGTTTACTTACATGCTATTCGAATTTTGAGGTATTTCTGTGCCAGGCATACTGTACGCAGCGAGGAGACTGCTGTACTTATGTCCCGCGACGCGGTTTAAAAATGATGTACCAGATATGATGTCATTAATCAAGCGGTTCACATAGAGGCAACGGAAGACAAATACGCCCCAGGACAGAGCAGCAATACAGAGCAGCAGCAGCAGCAGCAGCAGAGAGAAACATGTATTGTCTGCCGGTACGAGTAAACTGGAGAGGAGTCGACAAATAATGTACCGGCTGATTTTTAGGGTACCAAAGGCAACAAAGACACTTGCTCGTACTCGTTGTGATGTTGTGAGGGGGACATATATATGTATCATGGTTGCCTGTGGTTGCCCGGCTTGTTTTTTGTTGCAAGAGACCTGAACTACAGTACATCAAGAATTAGTGCAGCAGATATTACAGTAGATACATACTGCAGCAAGCAGTACGTACTGCGATGGTAAGATTTTTTTCTTCTGCAACCCAAATTCACGTGAAAGCTACCTGTTTGTTGTAGCAAAGAGTATGACTTGTCGCCAGCTACTCGTACGTACAGCAGAAATAACCACACGCTAAAACAGTCAGTGATTCGACTGTTCCAGCCAACTTCGGCAATAGAAGAGGGTGAGGGTGTGGCCGATCAGTCCTCAGCGGCCCACGACCAGACGTCAATAACAGCGCGGCAGATATTTACGTACCGCATGATGAGAGCATTGGCGAGCTACAATGTGCTGTTTTGTGCAGTGTGTGTGCGGTAATTGCATCGCCACAACAACTATCATACGATATGACCAGGCTCTCGGACCATTGCAAGTACACAGCAATGTTTACTCAAATTCGAAGCTAGTATTGAGTCAAAATTGCTTGCAGCTATTAATACTGCAAATACGGTCAAAACAACCCACAAGCGCAGGTATTAATAGCAGTCCAGCTAGGAATTTGCCCACTCTGTATTTAAACAGGGCAGATAGGTACCGCGAAGAGGCGAATGTTTAGGTGTGAATGCTGAGCCCTTCCTGCGGGGAAAGCTGCGAGCAAAAGCTACTGCCATGGAGCAGTATTCCACAGCGAAGCGTGCTGTTGTCGTTCAGAATAAGCCGACAGAAAAATAATTGTGTGTACCGAATAGCTCAATGAGCCTGACAGTCCTGTCAAAGCTATTCCCTAAAACTGAACGGTGAAAAAGTTACTCCCGCAAAGCTTTCCAGCACTTGCGAATCATGGTTGCTGATGAAAAATTAGCGAATGTCTCGAAGGATCCAGCTAGCGACCGACCGCGCCAGACGAGTTTATAGTTTTTTCTATATCATAGGTTGATAAATACGTCCCCGGCTATTAAAAGCGCACTATTTGCTCAATGACAACGGCAAGAAAGCCGTGCCCACCGGTGCTTTCCCCAACGGTGCTCTCGTTGCTGACGCTGCTGCTGCGGGTGTGTTTTGTGGATACTTGTTACAGACCCCTCCACGACGTCGCTTGGCCCGCCACTCTCCGGGAGTTGCAGTTCCAAGGGCCTTTGTTCAACCAGCCGATCGCATGCACCCCCCTGCCCCGAGACCTGGAGGTGCTCAAGTTCGGGGACGGGTTTGATCAGCCCCTGGAAGGCATTGTTTGGCCCCGGGGACTGCGGGTGGTGGAGCTCGGCAGGTCTTTCCAGCAGAGCCTGGTGAGCGTGGTGTGGCCCAAGAGCTTGAGGAGCATTACTGCCCTTGATATGGATCTTGGGCGATTGCCGGGGGGGTGCCATATCGGTTGTCTCCCGAACCTGGAGGAGGAGGCCGCCGCGGTAATTTTTATGCTGATGGATGGGATCTACCCGTACATGGATTTTCCTGCGGGGGACACGGACGACGAAGACGATGCCATGTTGGACGCGCATTTCGGGCACGATGCCATGCTTGAGGCGCATTTCTTGGAGGCCATGAGCTACGGGAATATATACTGAGAGCTGCCCTACTCGGGGAGGTATGGGGGGGGGGGGGGGGTGCTCATGTCATGCATGGCCGAAGTCGTATGACCATAGACCCTCGCATCCCTACAAGGCCGGGACGGAGCACGTCGGGTTTTCATCGACCACGGCAGACATTGCTTGCTTGCACCAAGTCACGGTGTTCAGCGACTCGGATGAAGGGTTGAGCTGCATCTTACTATGAACCGCTTGTGAAGCGGACTTTCTTGCATATGGATGACATCGTCGAATCAATCGTTTTGTTTTCTGGTGTCGCCTCTTCCAGAGACAACAATGGGTATACTATGTACCTGCTTCGTGGGTGCCTTAGCTTCTTATGCACACCACGTCGTACGATATCTACTTGGGCGGGGGAGGGGTCGACAACATGATTCTGGAGGCATCGTATAGGTTGACGATGGGGGGGGGGATTAGAGGGGGGAGGGGACGTTGGCAGGCGGGCCAACCGCAGCTGCTCATTGGTTGCGGAGGGCGGTATAGACACAAGAATGAGCAACGATAGTCTAGAGGGGGGAATGGCAGCCATCGAGGGGAGAGAGGATCGGGAGTGGGGGTGGGCGTGGCTGCGCTTTGTTTGGCTTTGGCTGGGAGTGATACACAGAAAGGAGCAAGCATATGGTATATACCTGGTACAGGGCGATGGTGTGGTTGATTTTTCTCCGGTACGAGTATTATTAGTTTTTTTTTTTTTTGGCCTTCACGCCAACTTTATTTTTTATCGCGACAGCGGGTTGACTTTTTTTTTTTTGTGGCGTCTTTCAGACTGACTCAAAATCGTTGGAGGACGTTTTTGTTTCTCCTGCAGAAGGAAGCATGATGATTGGCTCTCCGTCCGATGCTGATGGTATCTGTCCGGCCTTATAGCTGCACCAATGATGTCCCTCCTCTCCTCTTGGTCCTATCGCGGGTGCGTACGTGGTGTTGGTGCGATTGCGAGTCCTTAGTGGGTGCGGGTGCGATTGCGGTTGCGGGTGCGTACACCTAGTATGTAAGTTAGTGGGTGCGGGTGCGATTTTTTTCGTCGCATCATCATCGTGTTGTCCGAAAAAAAAGAAGAAAAAAGCTTGCTTTAGCGCCGACGACGAAAGACGGAGCAGACTGATTGGCGAAGTTGACAGCTAGGGGGTAGATGCCATTGCATGAACTCCGGGAAACCCGCGCAAGGTTTTTGGGTGCGTGAAGGGTATAATAGTAAACAGGTGAGGGGGTGTCGCACAATGTTTTTGGATGTGGGTGTGAATATAGTAGACGGGTCGGGTGGGGTCGCATGTATACGTGATATCAGAGGAGGAAGTACACCTGTGCAGCAGCGGTACGCATAGATTGTGTCTTTTTTTTTGCATGTTTCGTCTGTGTGTGTGTTTTTTGCGGCACGTGTGTTTCATCTACTTGGTATGATACATATTTACATGTATGGAAAGCAGTGGACAGAAGGAAAAAAACAAGAGATTGGGGGGGGGAGTGTACGTAGCCGCAAGGCTTCTGTCTGGTATTTGGATGAATCAAGTGCAGTGTATGATATACGTACTACAGTATATGTCCAAGGCAAGTAGGTAGAGCCTAATGGTTTGTGGATGGATGTAAGCTATTCGCGATTAGCTCTCTCTGTTCTAGTGCCGCGTGGGGCGCGCACTTTTTCCTTGTTTGCTGTTTTATCGTCTCTTTTGCTAGGCAGCTCAACTCGCAGGGACTTTTTCTTTTACACTCAAAAGAGCTACAGTACGTACGTAACAGGTACTGGGCAAGCCGTGGTCACAGGCAGGTGTCTTCTCTTGTCTCCCCCGGTGCATGCATGCCTTCGTTTTATTGTGTTCGAGGATAATCGAGGATGTCTCTTGGCGATGCATCGACTGCACAGGGTGATGATGGTGGTGGTGCTGCTGATGCTACGGCAGTAGCACTTGTTTGTGCAAACTGCAAACGCTACGGTGTTTTGGTTGTTTTCACATTAAATCGTGTCCAACAATATTGGGTCAGTGGTCACAGGACAGGCTCCCCAAAAACTGGAGCGGAAGAATACCTCAGGGAACGCGAATTCAAGCTTCAAGCCTTTTTCAACAGATTAGGGGTGGGGTATTTTTTCCGAGGCTACTCACTTGATTATATTATAGAAGTTCTATGCTTCAATACTTGCAGTAGCACAAAACACAGACTTTCGAGAACCATTGAAAAGTGCGCGTAGAATATCTCATCGTAGAACACTGCTTGGTGCGGGCTGTGGTGTTCACCAACGACATTCAACCCACGATTGGGATGGCGCCTTATTTTCTGAGCTCCTGACATTATGAGCTCAAATGTCTTCACCCGAAACACGACGTGGAATAAGCTTGTTCGCGTAACCCGACCAGCATTTTTATGGGCTGGTCCTAAGACAACTATTAATAGAGTTACTGCAGTAAAAATACCGCAGAAACCGGTATACTACGAATGAGTTGCTCGCTTGAGAAGCTCAATCGATCTAAAGCATTGAGCCAAAAAGATCAACCCCTGCCATTAGGTTTGCTGATTGATGACGCTGATTTCGAGGAGCGCAGCGTCAGCCAGAAATAATATTTTGGCCAAAAAGGTTGCACGCGTCAAAAATGCCCGTATTGTCTCCTGCAGCGCAACAATCGCTTTTTACTGCACCTTTTTAATCACCCAAGAAAGGACATCCAGGTGGCGTCGGTCTTCCACGCAGTTTTCTGACTATAGTAGATTTTTAAGGTTGAATTTTTTTCTTGGTTGAAAATATTTTGTCGACATGAGTCGTCACCCGGGATAGTGACACCCCTTGTCTAAAACAAATAGAAATGTGGACGTGAATGAGGACGTCGAGTCTTCTTTTTTTACTTTTTACAAACAATTTGCGCATGTTGAAAAAAACAAATCGAGAGAAGAGGGAAAAAGTAGGAAATTGCGGGCATGAAATGTCTAAGCGGATGGTATGGTTCAGTGACTGTCTATTTTCCCCGCGTAGCTCGAAGCAGCATGCAAGAGACCCGACGATGAATGGGGTCAAGTGGGCGTGTATGAGCACGTTCTTCGAACTACCGGGAGCGGCGGAGGCCTATTATATGCGATATTTTAGGGAGGGTGTCCGGGCGATCGGCTGATATTGAGCCCCCCAGTAGCCAGGCGCAGGCCCATCCTCGAAGAGGGGGAGGTACTCATGTCATCATGGATGGCCGTGTAGTCGTATGACCATGGACCCTCTCATCCCTACAATGCTGGGACGGAGCACGTTGGGTTTTCACCTGTCAGGCAGACATCGCTTGCATCAAGCGCGAAGCGCCGTGAAGTGTTGGACGAGTCGCATGAAGGCTGAGCTGCATCCTACTACGAACCGCTTGTGAAGTGGACGCTCTTGCATTGAATGACAGCGTCGAATCAATTGATTCGCTTTCTGGTGCGGCCTTCGATGGGGGGGGGGGGGGGGGAAGCACTTCTTTTGCCATCGGCGGGAAAGAGGCGAAATCTCATCTTTCATTGGTATAGCAGGGTCGAGATTATATCGGAGAATTTGGTGGATCTCACCGTCCCTCTTTGGCAGATCGAATATAGATGAGCTACGTATGCCTGAATCGGGAATAATCAACCACGACTTGGAAAGAAAGAGCCCCAAGACACATCGGGGCTTCAAAAGGAAGAGATTACCGGCGGCATCATATTTGAGTCTTAGCTGGGGGGCCCTTGGTACCGAGAAGGACGTCACCCAAAGGCCTCTCTCTCTTCGAAAGTTGACATGCCCACGGTATAGAAGACGCAAGGTGGTTGTATACGTTGAGGGGGGGGGGTGGTTGTTCCATCCCATCTTTTATCTTGACCCTGCCTCTCCTCCAGCCCATTCCCTTTAGTGACTCGAAATCTGGGGTCACATAGCGGGCACTCTTCTCCTCTCCGGTTACTGCGAGTGCCTTCACTCTTATCACGGGAAGAATCAGCATTTTCTTCCCTCGTCAACTCGCTTCGAATGGTGCGTACACACGCTAGGCTATTAATAGGCGATTTCTGTGAAGCAATTTTCGCACAACAAAAGTAAGAATCCACTCAAAAGTGAATCTCCAAGAAGTGAAATCGGCCTTTTGTACAGTATATCTATGTGTAGTTGTGAGGATATACACCACCACTATTATTACAGTACTATTACGGAGGACCAAAGTAAATAGGACCTACGATACACACAAAAATCAATAATATTTACCTATTTTCGCTAACAGTATTTGGTTCTATTTACTATGATCTCCCGTAATATTAGTAACAGACCACCCGGGGTGAAGATCACGAATCCCTGCAAGCCTATATAACAACAGCCAGACATGTTGGTTTACCGTGGATGTCACGCTGCGCACGCCGCTGCCTCGGATCGTCTGCCCTAGACGGCAAGCCCGCCTGAACCGAGCAACCCCGGAGGGGAGCTCGAGACGAGTGTTCGCTAAAGGGAACCTCCTTCCGAGCTCTTTCAGTCACTCACCACGTGGCTATCCCGGCTACTACGGGAGAGCCACAGTAAGGGACCAAATTTTGTTAGTAAAAATAGGGAAATGTATAGGTGTTTGTGTGTACCGTAGGTGCTATTTACTATGTGGTCCTCCGTAATAGTGGGTAAACGATCAGTCTTTTTCCCCTGTAGCTCAGCAGGTAATACAATAACATTTGGCGTCGTCGAGCACCTCGGTTCGAATCTCACTTCGAACGTTTCTGTTTCAGAAACGCTTGCTGTTGATTGCGCGTGCGATTCCTCAAGACCTACTTCCCTGGTTCTCCAGGTATTGAAACGAATAAGCGGGTAGATCAGCGTACGGCCGTATACGGTACCGACGCCCCAAAGATCCCGCAGTTCAGAGTGCGAGAGAGTATAACAAGGATGACCCTGGGCGGCTGTGTAATCGATCGGTCTTTTATCCCTATAACTCAATAGGCAGTACCTTCACTGTCAGGTATATGACTA
The DNA here is from genome assembly GCA_031763025.1 of Macrocystis pyrifera. Taxonomy (NCBI): domain Eukaryota; class Phaeophyceae; order Laminariales; family Laminariaceae; genus Macrocystis; species Macrocystis pyrifera. The sequence continues at coordinate 652,802 of JASSKH010000032.1, forward strand.
TCAATAATTGACATATGCACTTTGGGGTTCGGCGCTGATCTCGTCAGCAGTTATCTCCGGGGCGAACCCCTCGACATGTACTACTGGCAACTAAATAACACATCACAACCTTTACTTTTAATACCCTGCAAAGACCAGCAAGGAATCCAGGAACGAAAAAAATACCCTGTTGCTATCGGGCACGGTGACTGTCTTCTAGGCTACTTACTGCTTGCTGTATGCATTTCGTAGCGCGAATGACTAGCAGAGTTTGTGTGCTTTGATATCGATGCTACGCATAATAGTAATAATACGTGGCGAGGATTCCACCCCGGAGATCACTGCTGACGAGATCATCTTAAGCTAGATCAAACAGCTAGCTAGAGCCTTGGGCAAGGTCCGCCACAGGAGACTCCCAAGGGAGGGAGAGCTACCGCTTGCCTTCGGGCGCGGAAAATGGACTCGCTTCGAGTCAATCTCGCATCTGGAGTTCGTCGTGGGGGTGGGCAGAAGAATGCTGGTCTTCGAGAACTACGTGGCACCAACGTTTTCCTCCTGAGTGACCCCCCCCCCCTCTCGGATACTTGGCAAACAAGCAGGAGAGGCAGACACGGGAATAGCTACTCTAAGAGCACAGAACGGTAAAATGGTTAGTAGTTCGAAGGGGAAAAGGGAGGTACTAGTAGAGCATTACCGAAAGCTAGGAACACCCACAGCCAAAGAAACTTTCGATGCAGAATTCGAGAAGGAAATCAACACGTGGGCAGAGGCGAACGTAGATACATCAGAAAGGGAAGACAGTTGTTCGAGAGGGTTACAGAGAGAGTTCACAAGGGAAGAAGGAAAGAAGTGTGTAGCTAAACTTAAGAATAGAAAGGCAGCAGGGGCAGACCAAACAGTGAATGAATTTATGAAGTACGGGGAGAAGGAATGCTTACCATGGTGGTTATGTTGTATAACTGGATATGGAAAAACGAGTACGCACCTAGGAGGTGGAGAGAAGGAGTAGTAGTAAATTTATTCAAGAAAGGAGATAAGGCTGACCCGGGGAACAATAGAGGGATAACGCTACTAAGCACAGTAGGCAAAACATTTTGTAAGATTTTGAACGATAGAATGGAAACGATGATGGAGAAGGAAGACAAAATAAGCGAAGGACAAGCAGGGTTTAGGCCAAACCGTAGCTGCGTAGACCATGTGTACACCTTAGGTAAGATTATTCAAGGTAGGAAAGACGCGGGACTAACAATGTACTGTTTCTTTCTAGATGTGCAGAAAGCCTACGACACAGTATGGAGAAAGGGATTGTGGAAAAAGCTGTGGGAAATAGGAATCAGAGGAAAGATGTGGAGAATGATGAAAAAGATGACGGAATGTGCGAGAAGTGCTGTGATGCTGGACGGGGAAATGTCGAAGTATGTTGATATTTTACAAGGTGCTGCACAGGGATGTATGTTGTCACCTAACTTATTCAAGATATATATTAACGACCTGATAGTAGCAGTCGAGGGAGCAAGGCAGGGAGTCACGGTAGGGGAAGATACGGTGCCGGGATTGATGTTTGCGGATGACTTCGTGGGGATATCAGAAACACCCGAAGGATTTCAGAAACAAATAGAGAAGGCGCTAGAATACACCAGGAAATGGAGGGTGACGGCGAACGTCAAGAAATGCGCAGTAGTTGTTTGCAACGAAGATAAGGTAAACCCGGTAAATTTCAGTTGGAAGTGAGGAGAAGATGAATTGCCGATCGTAGACCAGTATACATACCTTGGCGTAGAGATCTCAAAAGGCTGCTCTTGGGATACACATAGAGCAAAAGTAATAGGAAAGGGTAAGGCACAAGTAGGCAAGATGGATGCGATCCTAACAGACCCGAACCTTGACACTAGGATTAAGAGATGTATCTTGACGAATGTGATAGTACCAAAGCTAGAATATGCAGTAGAAGGATGGGAAGGGAACGCGAAACTCGTAAAACAGTTGGAAACTGTACAAACGACAGCAGCTAAAAAAATCCTAAGATGCTCAAGTACGACTAGTAATACAGTATTAAGAGCAGAACTGGGAATGCGCCCACTCAAGACAAATAGGGACATGAGAAAGTTGAACTGGCAATATAAAGTAAGGAACATGCCAAAAAAAAGGTTGCCAGCTACAGTTGATAGAGCTGTATGGGGGAAAGTAACAAAAGGGCGAGCTGGAATATGGTGGGATGGCGTAGTTGAGAAAGTATGGAAGGATCTAGGGGGAAACCAAGTAGAGATAATGTCCGCCGGGAAGTTTGGGAGGTACAAGGCAGAAGCAGAAGAAAGGATAGAAAGAAGGGAAAGGCTAGCGCTAAGAAACAAGGTGGAATCGGAAAAACACTTAGAGATATACGGGGGATTGAGGGAAGGAATAGAAATGAAAACGTGTTTGCATGGCCCAATGGACTTCGCGAAAACGCTGAAAATGCGCTTTCGTATAGGGGACCTGGACCTGCCAGAAAGAAGAAAGAGGTACACCAGTAGCCGGGAAGAGGAGGAAGTAGACGCACAGATGTGCCCGTGTGGCAAAGCAATAGAGAGTAGAACTCACATAGTAGGAGAATGTGAAATATACAAGGAGGAACGGGATGTGTTAGAAGAGGAGATGAGGGAAATAGGCGAATGTGACATGGAGGATTTGATACAATGAATAGCAGCGAGAAAACGATCGCTATCCTAGGAGATAGATGGTGGCCACAGGAGGCCAAACAGGAAGGGGATAAGATTAGCAAAAAGTTCCTATGTATTTTATGGAAACAACGTAATGAGCGCCCAATTGTTGGAGGTGACTCTATTAGGAGTAGGAACGGTGCTCCGTCTCGAAAGGGATGCGTGGTCAATGATCAAATGACTAAGGCAAGCAACAACTGAGTACCCCCCCCCCCCCCCCCCCCCCCCCCCCCCCCCCCCCCCCCCCCCCCCTCCCTTGAACAAAAGGCCCCAACGAGTTCAAGGTCAACAAAAATACCGTAGCATAGACTACTCACAGCGACGGGGATCAACGTCATGAAGTAGGGCAAGTGTTGAGAAAGGTTGTATCATATATTTCTCCGATCGCTTGCCAATTTGTTCGTACGTACGTACTCACATCTTGGAATGGCAATGCTGTGGGGGCGCAAACACCTTCACAACGAGGGAGAGCGGTCGGCGCCATGGCACGATGTGCCAATGTCGACTACTGTTGTAGTAAAAACCCGACGTTGCACGGCGGACGTTGTAGCGACCCACACTTGACAGCGTGTCCCCCAAGGTCTTGGGCATTCGGGACGTTATTGTGGACCCTGGGCGTTCCCCACATCATTTGCCGCCTTTGGAGCTTCGGCTTCAGAGAGAAAAAAAAAACACTCTCCAAAAAAATATTGGTTTTTAGGGTCGATCTTACCGAGGAGTGTTTTTCAGTTTTTTCGGTATTTTCCCGAAATTTCGGTATTATTAGGAAAAAAAAAACGAAAAATACCGAAAATACTGAAAAAAAACTAGAACACCGTCCTCGTTAAGATCGAGTGTTTTTCAGTTTCGGTATTTTCAAAATACCGAAAATACTGCAAAAAAACTAGAAAACAGTCCTCGTTAGATCGACCCTTACACCATCGGCCACGCGAAGAAGCCCGCACTGCTGGGGTAGGCGATGTATCCATGCTGCCACGTAAGCACAGACCCACGACACGCGCAAGCCACGGTGATGCTCACACTACTGCACACGCTTGATAAGATCGCACATCGTTTTTTTTTGGTCGCTGTATGTCTTTACATATATGATCGGTCCTCGGAGGCTGTATATCGAGAGAGGAGGCTAAATAAAAAAAAAATACTCTAGTACACTACTGTCTCCCTCTCGGACAAGCAAGAGCAGGAAGGGGGATTCACTTTGTAGTCGGTCATTGTAACGCCCCCACAGGAAAAACACTCGTCGTACGCGCACCAGCCACGGCGCCACACACCACACAGGATCGGTGTGCTTGTACAGTATGTACAGCAGCATACCTGGTACACTGCTACGAGTAGTACGAGTACGACCCACAGCTGCTCACAGGCAGCTGCTGGCTCAACGTTGAGTTTGGATTCTGGATTTTGGTTGCTGCTTTTAAGCGTTCCTCCCCTCCCAAGCTACGGCCTCCACACTCCTGGAACACCGCGCTGAACAAACCTCACACGTACCAGCGACAGCAGGACGTTTGGCGGCATGAAGGCTACCGTGGTGTACACGCTATTTGTAGGAGCCTACGCCTTCACGCCGTGCAATGCCTTTGCGCCCAGGGCCGGCCTGCCTTCTATCAGCAGCAAGGTGCGTGTGGCACCCCCTGGATTTAGCTCGGTTTGCAAATATGAAAGCCTGTCATTTTTGCTCTTTGCGGAGGAAGAAGGATGGAGATAAAAACGTTGTAAATCGTATTTCGGCCGACAGCTGTACTCGAACCTCTCGCTCTCTACCCCTAGTTGATTGTGTGGCCTACTGGCATGGCCCTACCCCTTCAGCTTGGCAGGTTGTGCGTCTCTAGTACGATGTTGTACCGGTGGTCGTGTGCTAGTTTGCATCGCGTGTTCGGCAAAGCTGGTAGTCTACTGCTGCTGCGCTGATGTGGTGTCGAGGTTTGTCTGACCGCCGTGCTGCCCTACTCTGCCTGGTAATAATAAAGAAAATGAATCGAAAGAATAAGAATTTCAAAGTGTACATGGTACGTACGTCGTAGGCGTCCACGCCCGTGATTCAGCACGAAGAGTATGATCGCCTCATGTACTTGTACTGCTACCAACTCTAAACTACCAGTATTAATAACTGCTGTAGGTATCGTATAACAAGATATTGTTGGCCTGTTGCCTGTATTTGAAGAACAAGACGTGTCACAGAGCACAAGGGAGGTTTGATATTTGTTCAATGTTCACCTCGTTTGTGTTTGTGCGCTTACAAACAACCATGGTACGCTTACAAACAACCATGGGGCAGATACTATTACGAATAGTATGAATAGTATAGCACCTGGTACCTCGTGCTGATGTACCCCTGATATTTTACATACGTACCCGTGCCTGATACCGGCCTGGACGGAAATATAAGGATATTTTAAACATAAATATCTAGACACAACGGTGTTATATTACCGTCCAGAATGGTATTTATTTAATCTTACGAGTGGTATTATATGTGGAGGACAGGGTACGTAAATACTGTCACATCAATCTCCGATCACACATGCCAACGATGAGGATACGTTACCCAACGTCCGGTCTACGATACCCGCCATCATGGATGGTCTTCATGTCTTGATAGTATTATTAGATGACGTTCGGGAGTACACACCCAGAAAGCTACCAGGGAGTGACGGGTCCTCTTCTACGAGAACGACCCCAACTCCCACTCTCTCTATCATGTGAGATCTCTCCTCTCGAGATGTGAAGGAGGTTTCGTGGAGACACCTCCTTGCCACATCTACGAAAGAAAACGTGCGCGTCAAGGCCTCGGCCAAACCCGTCTAAGATCACGATACTTTTGTGCGACAAGGCCAACACCAGAAGAAGAGGCGACGTCTCCATATTCAACACTTTTTTTTAACTCGTCTGGTTTGTTGCATGGCCTGCTTTTCGTACCCAGTGCATTTGGCGTGGGGTGTATTTTCGTATTTTCTGTGTCATGGTTTGTCACCGCGTCACCACAGAGGTGGTATCTCTCTTATCATAGGACGGAGAATCGACACGGACACTGGGTGTATGCTGGATGCCGATCGTTGGGTGCAGCGGTTTAGTGTTTTAAACACACACAACGCACCAGATATTTCTGTAAACCACGACACACCGGTATATGTCTGTAAACCAACCACGACACAGCGGTACCTTTCTGTAGACTAAGGCGCACGCGTACCTTTTTTATTTAACCACGAGACATATTTCTATGTACCGCAACACACCGATAAATACGTTTCTGAAAACTACGACACATCGGTACCTTTCTGTCAACCACGACACACATACCGGTACGACACACACACCGGTACGTTTCGGTAAACACGACAAACCGGTACCTTCATGTAAACTATTAATGTAACACACCGCTTCCTTTCTGTAAACCACGACACGCCGATGTATACCTTTCTGTAAACCCGTCGACTTTATTGAGCATGTGTTTAACATTCAGTTTTCACTATCAGTATACCGTACGTGGTACAGAGACAGGGTACCGGTAGTGGCATTAATTTCCGCGGGTCGCGAGTTGGAAGAGGGTGCACAATAGGCGTGTTTTTTATTTGGGGACGCGTCCCTGATTTTAACTAGATAATCGGCCCATAGGTGTCCAGAAGACGAGTTTGGTGACAGTCCCGCGCGCACACGCACGGTTACACATGCCAACCACCATAAGAGCAGGCAACCGTTGAGACGCACAGCAGTGGCCCTCACGGTTTAAGATAGAGGTTTGCAAGAAGGCCTGTTTCACCTTAACCACTCCGGGACTGCAAGGGCGACGGAAATCGAAAAAAACGGACGATTACAGAATCGGCCACAGCAAGGACGCTGAGGGGGTGGATGTGTCCGAGGCGCAATTGTACAAGATGGTCTCCGATACGCGTGGAGCACGACACCTCTACTAACCCTTGGGTTATATAGAGGTGCGCGCTGCCACTATCAACCCTCTTGGAGCCAGAGCTCCTTGTAGACCGCCGGCTTCGCACCGTTTTTTTTTCAGATATACCCTCGTATGCGTAAAAAAAACACGCCGGAAAATACCCTTCAAACATGCTGTTTTGCCGGATCGTCTTCAACCATTTTAGATATTCAAAACGTATCCCATACGACCGGTATGTGGGTATTCGTACCATTTCCAAGTCGTTTGCCCCAAAATGGCTGGTGCAGTTGTAAACGTAGTCGTAAAACTACACCCTATAATCTGCGGCGAAACAGCCCGCAACACACCTTCGGCGCTTGTTGCGCATATGCTTGATTGCGCGACAAACGTTGCGCTGGCGTAATAGGTGCAACGCCTAAAAGGAGCTGTGCTTGCAGACTTATCAGACCCCAGAGGGAAAAATTGACGACAACAGTTAGTCACGATGTCGGCAACGATATCTTCGTGATTGTGGAGTGATTCAAATTGATGTCCGAGGCATACTACAAGGAGGCGTACATGCACGGGGCGCTGCATGATCCTACCCGTACTTCTGGGCGCTGACACTGCCCCTAAATGGTTGATAACACCAAACTTACCAACCATTGTGTTGGTCGCTGTTTTCAACACCGAAAGGGGTTACCAGACGGCCGATGGCATCACACCTGGCATACTTTCGGTCGCTACGCCAGGACCCCAGAAGAGTTGAGCCCGAAGTTCTCTTCGACCGGAACGCGTATTGCACATCTGGTAGATTATTGTGTGGCCGTGCCAATGCAATCTGAATCCAGTTGAACCCTCTTAAGGCCACGGGGGAAATCTCAGGAATCTGTTGTCGAGTACGTACGCAGGGGCGCGTACGCGTGTTGCCAAAATGTACTGACGAATTGGGGATAGAGTAAGGTATTTGTAAACAATATCCGTACTCCGAAGTTTCAGAAAAAGTGCTTGCAAGTATACAAGAATCAAAAGCTTTTCAGCATTATTTTGCCCTTTTTTTGGGCCCAATAGGTTTGCTACTTCTCACGGGACTGTAATTTTCCTGTCCACAATTTTTCGGGGACGTCAGCTTATTGGTTATAATATCCGCCTGGAGACCAGAAAACGTTTGGTGAAAGGCGTTTTTTTTCATCGGTGATGAAACCATGCTGCTGCTGTAGATTCCCGCGCGTGAAATGAACATTTTACCGAATGTGCATTTCTTTTGTGCTGCTGGCTCGCAACTTCGAGTTCGAGAAAACATCTTGTGAGTGGTTTCTGGCGGCCTACGAGTGCTGTCTGGCGCACCCGATATCCTCACACTCCCCATCAGGGGAGTGCCTCCTTTTTGCGGGCTGTGGTTGCTTGTAAGAAACTGCAGCTGTCCGCAAGTGAGGTGCCAACTTTCAGTTGGGGGTTGTTTTTCGTTTCATTTTGTGCACCCCAAATCACGATCGCTGCAGCGCCTCTAAGTCAAAGTTTAGGCATGCCGTTTCATTGTACTGTTTCATGGTGCCGTTTCACCCTACCATACCGTTTCAGCGTGCCGTTTCATCGAACCGTTTCATCGTGCCGTTTCGTCCGACCCGTTTCTCCGTGCCACTCCTGCCTCGCTTTTCCTGCGTGGCGTCCTTGAAGGCGAGGCACAGCGCGTTGCGCCTGGACGAAGGAGGAGCTTGCGATGGGACTGCCTCGTTAACAAGGTTCAGAACAAGGCCCACCGTGGTGATGGGACTGCGCAACGCGACGAAGAAAGCATGGAGGCGTGTTCGCGGCGAGAAACGGGGGGCGGAGCGAAGGTGCGACTGTCGTCGACCAATCAGCGAGCAGTCAACAAGGGTGCTAGGAGACGGGTGTATTGGCCGCGTCTACTGCAGGCCTCTCTTGACCTTGATACCTTATGACACCATCACACTAGACATATATAAAACTCAAGAGAGGGCGATATTTCGAATCTTTACGTCAAATTCAATATCGCGATTTCCGTATGGGCAAATCCCTCGATATAAAACTCAATATCGCCTTTTTTGCCAGAAGCACCTCAGATATAAAACTCGGGTGTATTATGAAGAGTCTGATTAATTAGGTGACAGTCCACGTCACCCTCCAGCAAGTCAAGCACGTATGTACATCACATGGGCTAGAGAACGTGGCTGCTGCTGCTGCTGCTGTGGTAGGTAGAGCTCACACCAGAACCCATGTTACGGCGATGGCGCCGACATGAAGTGGCCGCCAAGCGGCTCCTCCTCCTGTCCGGGCATCCGGCGCGCCGACCGCTACGCGCTTGTTGCCGGATAGGGTGGGTGGCACGGCTTGTTGGGGGCATGGATTTGGGGCGACTCCATCGTCGAGACGCCTAGCCGGAACATTGGATTCTGGACTGGTGTCGCTAAACCCGGGCATCCCGGGCATCCGCCCGTCCCCGACCACGGGAGAACCTGTCTGCCCTATGCATTCAACCAAGTCGTCGCGTCCACCGCCGCTGTTGTTGCTCATGGCGGCGTCGTGATGATCGGATGACCGAGTACAGGAGACAGGCTATGTCTGAGGTGTGTCCAATCTTGTCTACGAAATTCGGCTCTACCAACAAAAAAGAGAACACAAATATATGCTTGGGGTAAAAATACCCCAAGCATATATTTGTGTGTTGCGGACCACGTATAGCGAAAATATCGCCTACACCCGACGTCCGCATAAAACTCGTCAGGCACATAATTTGGCTCTAAAGGTCAAATATCGCGATATTCTCGAGTTTTATATGTGTCTAATGGGGTGATAATATCACACACCCCCTGCGACGAATTTCCGAGCCAAGTTTCTCCGAACCGAGGGGAGTACACGCACCGAAAAATTCTGGCTTTTAAAAGATGGCGTCGAGAACTTTCCATAGAAGAGATGCATCGCTCGGCACGGTTAGCGTTTGCACCTTCTCCATTGTAGAGAAAATCAGCTTCGAAATGCGTCCGAGGAAGTGTGTTATCTTATCTTATCTTATCACACGGGTGATAGTGTTCTACGGTAGTTTTAGTGTAACGGCGGTCAGTCGAGAGTCAAGCTACGGTCTTCTAGCACAATTGGTCGGTAGGAGGGTCTGTTGTAACCGTCGAAACCGTCGCATCCGTCACTGCCACCGGGTTTCACCACCGCTGTGTTGAGGCCATTATGATACGAAGTATTGTATTTACCTGGTAACTATTGTATCCCCCTCACACTGCGGGTTATATCCATTCGTATGTATCTGGTATGCTTTCATGAGGTCATATAAAACCCGTACGTACGTAGCACGCGCGATCGCAGTATCACATCACACGCAGCTTGCAAATGAGAGCTTCAACGAAATCATAGTTTTGTACATGTTGCACGCCTCGGACAGATGATGATATATCTGATCTATCTACAGATAGATCATCTGTGGCCTCAACTGCTGTTTTGGGAGGTTATGCAGAACCGGCATAGTTCAGACCCAACCCAGGAAACATGTGCTACTGTGAATCATGCAGATTTTACGACTCCCACCCCTGCAACATGAGTTATGTCATGCAGATCAGGAATGTATCTGATCTGTCTGCTCTGCAAGATCTGCCAGGTATAGATGATGACGTGGGAATCGATGAGCTGTCCGAGGTGTAAAATGCTGACTATCTGTCTTTTGTCTCTTTTTCTTTTGTTTTATTTCTTTTTTTTTGCAGCGATGCCGAGCTTAAGGAGGGCATCGCCAACTTCTACGACAAGTCGACAATCATCTGGGAAGACATGTGGGGAGAGCACATGCACCACGGCTACTATGTGGAGGGAAATAAACCGAGCAGCATGGATGACCACCGGTAGGCGGTAGGCTTATGGGAGTGTTTTGTTTTCTTCTTGTTCTTGTATTTTATCTCGTTGCTGTTGTTGTCGGTGTGTGGGGAGCACATGCACCACGGCTACTAAATCCAAGGGATAAAATCCAGGAGCGTCGATGACGATGGGTAGGCTCATGATAACATTTTGTTGGTGATGGTGGTATTGGGGTTTGTGTTGGCGTTGTTGTCGTTGCTGTGATTGTTGGTGTTGCTGTCGTTATTTTTGCTGTAGGTGGTGGCGTGTGGTGGTGGTGCTGTTGTTGCTGTTGTACCGTTGGTGTTGTTGGTGTTGTTCGCGTCTTGATTTCATGCCATTGGTGCGCGCGGCGTCTGCAACTCTGTCAGGGCGGCCCAGCGATTCATGGTGGGGAGGTCGCTGGAGTGGGCCGGAGTTCAGGAAGGCGGAGGCGCCCCTAAGACGGGAGTGGACATCGGTGAGATATATCGTCGCCATACCCCCCCCCCTCGTTGTGCTTTTTGTGTTTATACGATTGTGGTAGTGGGGTAGTAGTAGTAGTAGTAGTAGTAGTAGTAGTAGTAGTAGCAGCAGTATCACGAGCTACCGTGGTATAGAGCTACTGCAGCACGAGCTGCTGTGGTGTGCGGCAGTAGCTCTGCGGCACGGCCACTATTAATAGGGTTGGCGATGAAATTATACTTTCGCCGCGACTGCTGTCTTCCTTGATCCCAGAAACTTGTCGTACATGCAAAGAGTGCACACTCTTATGATTGCTCGCACGGGTACCTTTGAGTATTCACGACTTTGCGCTCTTCAAACGCGATGAGCCGCCAGCCTGTGCCTACACGCGGCATTTTTTCTGCGCAACACTGTCCTGCTCGCTGCTCGTGACGCCGCTGCCGTTGGCTAGCGAGGCCCTCCTTCTGCCGGTGAGGTTTCCGACTTGACCCGGCTTCGATTCGAAAAAATAGTTGATGATAGTCCAACATATATACCTCCTCATTACACCTCCATCAGAGTGTTTGCGCGAGCTTAATTTTGTAAGGTGGGCGGCCGTCGGTAGTTTGAACAAACAATGAAGGACATATCTCCGATGCACGAAAACCACAGTCTGGAATTCGGTAAATGTTTAGATATTCATGGACCGCTGGGTGGCCATGCGCAATGTTTTGCTGTATGATTGTTATGATACCGGGAGGTACGCTGTACCCAAAATGCTGCTGGTGTCATCGTGCCAGTGTTTGTTGAGACGCGCTGCAGCTAGTCGTCCAGAGGCACCGCACCACGACCGCAGCGCTACAACGCAGCCGAGTACAGTAAACCTCTCACGACCTTCGTTTTGTGCCGGACAAGCTGCTGCTGCAGGCAGCAGCATTGTTCACTTACTTTTTTTTGCCAATGCGTGGCCTTTGTGGGGAACAAAAACACAGCAACACATACGTCACACACATACACAGCGAATTCGTGCAGCACGTCCTTGTCCAAGCAGCGATCCCTTCGGTACTCAGTTAGCGCGTCAGTGCCGTCGTCACAGCCCCCCCTCCCCCCCACTCCTGTGCTTCCCCGCGCCTTGACGCTCTCCCAGAACCAACGCTCTCCGCCTAGTTTTAGTACAAGGAAAAACAAGCAGCCGACCAATCTAGAACGACAGTGTTGTACTCGTAGATGGACGAACCAACAAGGCGCAAGCAGCCAGGGAATCCGCGATCGCCACATCGCAAGCCCTGCCATCCACCCACCATAGCGCAGTGCGGACACCCCCTCCGTGAAGCAAGGGCAACAGGCGATTACCATGCAAGAGGGCACTGCGGTTGACTCGTGCCCGTCTCCTTTAATATTTCAGACGAGGGTCTACTGCTGCAGACACAGGTCCGAGTCGATGTAATGCACGGACGACACTACGCGACGTTCTCTTCAAGCGGTCAATTCGCAGCATCTCCCGGTTTAGTCTGCCAACCAACGCGGTGCCTTTCGCCTCGGAGAGATGCTAACCACCTGAATTCTGTGTTCGTTGCCTTGTCGGCTCTATTAATTAGTTCTCTCCGATATTTCTTAGATTGGAATATTTGGCCAAATTCGGCCTAAATCTGGAAACAGGGTATGACGATCTATCGGTAACGGAATAAAATAAGTGGTCTGTTATGAGCCAAATTTTGTTACGCGCAAACACTTTGTTCCGCGATTTTTCCCATAATACAGCCCCCTAGTAGTGTTTTACTAATTGGCCCAACCTCGTCCAAATGGTTGACAATCCACACTAACCCTTCGTTACCTCTTCCATTCCGAGAGATTTCCGAGAAATTTCACAGCCGGTCAAGGTTAGAGTTCTTTTTCCGAAAAAATTCCCAGCCAGGCGAGGTTGAGGTTTCTGGTGTTTCGTCGTTACATGCTATGCCCGACAATGTATTCCCAGGCAGTCGGGGTTAGCGTTAAAGGGTTCAAAGTTGATATATCTCAACCGTTTTGTCGGAGCTAGGGGCAAGGTGTATCACATGCCTCCTTTCTCCCCCGCTCGCCCCTCTAACCCAACTGTTTCAGACATGTGCAAGTTACCACGATCTAGATACTCTACAGCAGATGATACGTTTTGCCGTCACGACATGTTGTGCAAGAACCGTGTTTTTTTCAGATCCCACCCCGGCAAACGTTAAGTAGAGCGTGCAAAGCAAACAAATCAGAGATGTGCCTGCCCTGAAAGATGTAGTTGATCGTGAATTGATAATCATTCTGATCCGGAGTTTGAACCGTTTTCGTCCGTCCAGGGTGCGGCGTGGGAGGGTCCTCTCGTCAGATAAGCCGGAGGTACGGGACGTCCATGACCGGCATAACGCTCTCCCCCGTGCAGGTAAAGCTATGGTGAAATCGTGTCAGATACCGTAGACGCCGACCCCCCCTCCCAACCGCGCGGTCGAGTTACATTATTTGTGCGTGATGAAGAACCTTAACTCCGCTCGAGGGGAATGGTCGTATCAACATAGTGTGTGTATGGTAACTATACCGATCACTGTGTCTGGAAGTGGCCACACCAGAAAACAAACAAATTAATTCGACGCTGTCATCCATATGCGAAAAAGTCCGTCTGACAAGCGGTTTTTGGTAGGATGCAGCTCACCCTTCATGCGACTCGCTGAAAACCTCACGGCGCTTCGCGCTTGGTGCAAGCAACGTCTGCCTGGTCGGCGAAAACCCATCGTGTTCCGTCCCGGCATTGCAGGGATGCTAAGGTCTATGGTCGTACGACTTCGGCCATGCATGATATCGAGTACACCCCCCCCCCCCCCTATATCTTATAGCTGGTATTGGTATATAGGTTGGGCTGGCGTCGATTGGCGACGACACTGTATAACACGCTTCTCACTGCGTGAGCTAGACAGCTAGGGTACCTTTTTCTTTTTGGCGGTTACCACAGTTGACGGTCGAGTTAGATCATTCCCTTTGTGCGGGGAGAACTTTCACTCCGCGCAAGGGGGATGATCGTATCACGTAGTGTGTATATGGTAAGGCTCCCACGAGACAGTTACGAAGCAAACCCATTCGCTGTCTCTGAAAGCGGCCACACCAGAAAACAAATCAATTAATTGACGCTGTCATCCATATGCAAGAAAATCCGCCTGAAAAGCGGTTCTTAATAGGATGCAGCTCACCCTTCGTGCGATTCGCCCAACACCTCACGGCACTTCGCGCTTGGTGCAAGCAAAGTCTTCCTGGTCGATGAAAACCCGACGTGCTCCATCCCGGCATTGCAGGGATGCGAGGGTCTATGGTTATACGAAAACGGCCATGCATAACATGAGTAACCCCCCCCCCCCGGTGCCCTACATGCAACTGTATGGGACGGGTCGTGGTTGGGATTAGGGTTAGGTTGGATTGGGTCAGGTCTGCCCTAAAATCAGTAAAAACGAACACCATTCAGCCATACGTCACCGTTTTGTAGAACCAAAGCCAGGTGATACGGACTATAGCCGGTGTCCTTGTGCCAGCGATGATGTTGGTAGGGCTCGTAATTTTACAGCAGTGAGTAGGACTACATTGCAGTTTTCGGTGACAGACATACCCTCCCTCGTTCATATATAAAACTATGCAGTAAGGGTCGGCTATAGTCTACTAACATTAATGTTGTAAAACAGCAGCGGCACAAATACACATGAATATGGTCATTCGTGGCTCGTGCTCGTATTTTCTTTTTATTTTTTTCATCGCTTTTACTTTCCAGCTTACCTCGTAAGAGGTTTTACCCTCAGCGGTCTCCTGGACAAGCCGTGGTCACAGATGTCCCTTCTCCCCCCCGGGTACGTGCCTTTATTTTTTATCGCGCATAGGGTTCAGCACTCCCATTGCTCGTCGAATTTCGTCGAACGTAGCTAACTCACGCTCTCGTGCTTTCCGCTATTACGGGGAACCATAGTTAATAGGACCTATGGTATACATAAACACCTATATATTTACCTATTTTTACTAACAAAAATTGGTCCCATAAACTATGGACCCCCGTAATAGTCATTTTTTATGCAAGAAAAAGTCCTTGTGAGTATGCACTCGGTGAGACTCGAACCCACGAAATTGATATTGATAGGCGGACGCGGACCACCTACTAGGCCACCGTGGACGCCATATACGAGTGTAACGTAAGAGCGGTAGACAGCACGGCTGTGTAGTACAGTAGATGACTTAAGAATGACTTTCCACGTAGTTGTGTATATATTTTGATATTTCATCTTGCCGCCCGTCTCTTTTTTCGCGACGACGCGGGCGCCTGCACGCAGAGGGACAGGGCGCAAGCACTCTCCGAGGCAGCTGGCCTGGGGGAAAAGTGCAAGTTTCAGGTGCGGCGCTCGTCCTTCCTTCCGCGTTAAGAATAGCACGACGAGTATGGACTTTTGTTGACATATTATTTTTATAGTATTTCCATCGAGGGGTCGTGTTACGAATATACTCTTTTAGGAGCCTATTTAGCCGGATGTAAGTTGAATCATATAGTGTATCCAGAGATGCAAAGCAGCCGTTGCTATTTGTAGCTCATTGGGTACGGCCTACCCACGTATCTCTAACATGCGATACCAGGTACCATGTATTGCCAAGCAGCCAACCATGCAATACCGTGCAATAGCATGCGAAACCATGCGACCAATATCATGCAACACCATGCAATTACATGCACTATCTTGCAGCACCATGCGCTATACAACACCGTTGATCAATATCAAGACGCAATACCATGCAACACCGTGCACTACCATGCAGTACCATGCAACCCAGCAACACCATGCAATGCCGCGCAAGATCACGCAGCAACATGCAATACCAAGCAACAACACACAGACCATGTATTACCGTGCAATGTGATGCAACACGAGGCAATACGATTGTCCCCTGCTTAGGTCGCCGACGCCCTGGACACCCCGTTCGAGACGGACTCGTTCGATCTCGTTTGGAGCATGGAGAGCGGGGAGCACATGCCCTACAAGCCTAAGTGAGTCTCCACTTGGCGAAGTACCGTATATAGACTTCGTACAACGTTGATAGGGAGATCGGCAGTTGTATTGGTGGTAGTCCTGGTGGTTGTGATGGTGATAGCGACGATGATGATTCTGATTATGGTGACGATGATGATGGTTTCCTTTCGTCTTCCTGCCTCTAGTTACTTGGTGTATGTTCGTTCGTTTCTTCGTGGTTTCCTTCTTTCCGTGTGCTTTTTGGTTATCTCTCGTCCTTTTATTTGGTTCTCTCCTTCCTGTGTTTTGCTTGTGCATCTCTTATGCTCCCCGTATGTGTTTTGTCTGTTTGTTTCACTCTTTTGCTATGGCTTTGTTCCTCTTTTTTTGCTTGCTTCTGTCCTCGCTTCTTCCCAACTCCTGTGCCTCCTACGTTAAGGTTTGTTAGAGAGCTGGCACGCGTGTGTGCCCCGGGGGGGCGGGTCCTGGTCATCACCTGGTGTCATCGTGACTTGGAGGAGGGGGAGACGTCGCTGCAGCCCGCCGAAGAGAAGCTTCTCAGCAAGTATGACACTGTCAGGAAGTTGTTCACACCTAGGACAGATGATGATCTATCTGATCTATGTGTCTGCAATAGATCTTTTAGTTCATCATCCGCCGCTGCGAGAGGTTGCGCAGGATCTGCGTACTCGTACAGATCCAACCCAGGAAACATGCGCTAGATTGTGCAAATTGTACGGATCCCACCCAGTAACACGAGCCAGATCATATGAAAACAAGATCGGGAATATTCTGCCTTGAAAGGTTTCGACCATGAACTGTCTGTGGGAAGCGATGAGCTGGCCGAGGTGTGAAAGTTGTTTGTGTTCGCGCGTTGCATCAATTTTAAGCACGTAGTGTTTACGACTTGCCCCCCCCCCCCCCCCCCCCGCCCCCCCAGAAGTGGCCATACCAGAAAATAAATACCTGGTGAATTCGTTCGACGCTGTCATCCATTGCAAGTCCGCCTCACAAGCGGTTATTAGCATGCAGCTCATCTTAGTAGGGCGCGGCTCACACGTTTCATGCGACGCGCCCAACACCTCACGGCGCTTCGCGCTGGGTGCAAGCAACGTTTGCCTGGTCGCTGAAGCCCCGACGTGCTCCGTACTGGCATTGTAGGGATGCGAGGGTCTATGGTCTTACGGCTACGGCCATGCATGACACTAGCTTCTTCAAAAATGGTTGATATCCCATGCTATATCCCTCCTCGTGTCATCTTTATTTTCGAGAGAAATTCCGAGCGGTGGTGGTTGGGGTTAAGGGTTTAGAGTCACGTAAACAAAGTTGGTTGATGGTCTACCGGTACACATTAATAGTAACAAGTCCTCGTTTCAAGCCCATTCCGAGATATTTCCCAAGCTGTTGTGGTTAGGGTCAGGGTAGGGATTCAAGTTCAAGTATGTTTCAACCAGGGCTTTTTGCGGGTCAGGTCACGGGGTGTTCAAAATGTCACGGGTCGGGTTGGGTCGGACCAGGAAGTGTTCAAAATCTCACAGGTCGGGTCGGGTCAAGAAGTTTTCGAATCTCACGGGTCGGATCGGGTCGGGTCAAGAGTTTTTCAAATCTCACGGGTCGGGTCGGGTCGGGTCAAGAGGTGATGAAAAGCTCACGGGTCGGGTCAGGTCATGACCCGCGAGAAACGGGTCTTTCGTGGGTCGATCCAGCGTGCGGCCCGCGGATCCGACACTCAAAGCACTTCCCGCTCTCTTACCCAAAGGCTTTTCTCGTACGAATACTCGATAATACTCCTTTTGGTATCTTCAAACATGAAAACACTGCCAAATCCATATACGCATGCCCGCATCCATTTATACCCACTACAGTCAGGCCACATATCGCTTGTGCGCACAAAAATTATTGTTGAATTGTTTTTGAGTGTCGACCCACGGGCCGGATCCGCAGGTCGGACCTGCGGGTCAAGATAAATAGTCTCGCGGGTCAAGGTCACCCGACCCGCATGAAATCCGTGTCTCACGGGTCAATCCGAAGGTGGCGGGTCGGGTCGGGTCGGGTCAGGAAGTTTTGAAATCTCGCGGGTCGGGCCGGGTCGGGTCACGATATTTTCAAATCTCACGGGTCGGGTGAGGTCGGGTCGGGTCAACAACTTTTTTAAATCTCGCGGGTCGGGTCGGGTCGGGTCGGGTCAAGAGACTTTCAAAATCTCGCGGATCGGGTCGGGTCAGCTGACCCGACCCGACCCGTGAGATTTGACCTGACCCGCGAAAAGCCCTGGTTTCAACCGTTTTGTCAAAGCAGGGCCAAGGCCTATACACCCCTCAGACTTTTTGGCGGAGGAAGGGCGGCGGAGAGAGAAGGGGCAAGGGGGAGGGGGGGGGGGGTTGTACTCGACATCATGCATCGCCATAGTCGTATGACCATAGACCCTCGCGTCCGTAAAATGCCGGGACGGAGCGTATCGGGTTTTCACCGACCAGGCAGGCATTGCTTGCGCCAAGCGCAAAGCGCCGTGAGGTATTCGGCGAGTCGCATGAAGGGTGAGCTGCATTCTACTAAGAACCGCTTGTGAGGCGGACTTGCACATGGGTGACAGCTTCAATGAGTTACTTTAATTTCCGGTGTGGCCACTTCCAGTGACAGCAATGGAGGTATTTTGTGGCTGCCTCGTGGCTGCCTTACCATAACCACTACTTGATGCGATCAATCCCCTTGTGCGGAGTAAAGGTTCTCCACCAAGCGAAATTATCTATAGCTCGATTGGCAGCTGTGACCGACGGCCAAGAAAACAATAAAATACGGTACCATGGTTGTCTAGCTCAAGTAGTAAGCGGCATGTTTTACAGTGTCGTTACCAACCGACGCCAACCTAACGTATATATAATATAGGAGGGGGTAGGGGGAGGGGGGGGGGGTACTCATTGTCGTGCATGGCTGTAGTCGTATGGCCATAGGGGGGGAGGCCCGTGTCATGCATGGCCGTAGTCGTGTGATCATAGACCCCCGCACCCCTGCATTACCGGGACGGAGCACGTCGGGTTTTTACCGACCAGGCAGACATTGCTTGGGGAGAAGGACCGATTTGTAATCCCTCGCGTGTCTTGTTGACTGTGTTTTATGTTTCGTGTTTAGTGCTGCTTGTGAACAGCGGTTGTTTTGGGTATGCGCAGGCGTTTCTTGTTCGGGGCAGGGTTGGGGGGGGTCGCAGAGTGCCCCCGGTCGGGAACCAT
Organism: Macrocystis pyrifera; assembly: GCA_031763025.1. Classification (NCBI taxonomy): domain Eukaryota; class Phaeophyceae; order Laminariales; family Laminariaceae; genus Macrocystis; species Macrocystis pyrifera. The sequence continues at coordinate 671,844 of JASSKH010000032.1, forward strand.
TTGCTCTTGCCTCATCTGTTCGTCTCTGTCCGTCCCCCTGGATTTTTGTTGTTGACATCTACTGTATATCTGGTATATATCTAGACAGAGGTCATACTACTATTTTATAGCGAGGATATCGATTATTTGAAGGGCGTGACCTAGAATATAGCGTCGACGGTTCGTACATGTTTCTTGTAGTTGCATCTCGTATCATACGTTTTGTGCTTCGTTCAGACGAACTGCCGAATCAAATTTGTATTCGCTTCGCCGCTGGAGCGGAGAGGCCTCTTCTAGTCCCTAGTACCCTCTATTGATAGTGTCCTTATGTGGGTATACATACATATACACCGTAGATGTGTAGCCCATGTAGCTGTAAATTTATCGTAATTGTTGATAGTGCCCGCATGTGCTTGTTTCGCTTGTTTCGCTTATTGCTTGGTTTTCTTGTCAGCAGGGGTAAAAAAGGGTACTACACTACAGTATCTTCCACGGAGGTTGTTCGACGGCATATACATATACACGTTTCCACTGCTGGTTGATCATCCCGATCAATTTTCTCATCCGCATATTCTTATTTATGTCGCGTTGCTTGTACTATCTCCGCCTTGCCCCGCCCGGCTTCGCTTTGTCTGCAGGATTAACAAGGCCTACTACCTTCCACGGTGGTGTTCGACGGCAGACTACGTCAAATACTTCGAAGCGGAGGGGCTGGTCGACATCAAGAGAGATGACTGGACGGACAACATCCAGGTGCTTATGTTTGACAATGAGCGAACGCCGCGCACCAGCGCTCTCTCTTGTTCGAAGACGCTAGTAGTAGTATGGGATCCGGTCTTTTTTGGGCGCATTAAGGCCCCTTTTCGTCATAATATTCTTGTCTTAGTGTAGGGGGGCGGTTAGTCAAGGGGTGAAACCGCGGTCTCCTGTTATAACCCCTTGGAAGCCCGGAGATAGCGACCGAAACAACGATATATTTAGTTTTATCAACCGTCTACGAGCAGCGTGAGGGCCCAGAAGTACGAATGGGATCATGTTGCGCCCGTGCAGTACGACTCCTTGCGTTCAACCATTGTATCTCGGATACTACGGCAGTTTGTATCATCCCCCATCACGCAGTGGCCGGCGCTTTGGTCGTCCCTTTTTTATCGTCAATTCTCACCTGCCTCTGAATATTTGCTCCTATTTGTTCATGAAGAATCATTGATCGAATGAACTACAGTATATTGGAGTAGTGAACCCCTTCGCATCTGACTACACCCTTAAATTTGGTTGTAAATGGGGGGCGCAATAAGGATTTGTTTCTATTTGCTATACGAGTATGGCCGGGGCAAACTTGTTGAATTCCGAGTCGGACAATGTTTTCAGGTTTAATTTCGCCGCGGATGATCCCCTCGACCCATCATAACCCAGGGGACAATATACTTAGAATTTGAGTGGGTATATTTTTGCGGTGAACTAAAGACATGACTGCATCCTTTTTTTCCGGCATCCATACTGTCGCGTTGCGGAATGTTTCATTGCGCCTGTGGTGTCGCAGAGCTTCTGGCCCGCTGTCGTCCGTTCCTCCCTGACCCCCAAGGGCATTTTCGGCCTCATCAAGTCCGGACCTGTTACCATTCGAGGAGCGATGGCCATGTTCGTGAGTTCCTTGAAGTAGACGCTCAGTTCGTTATTTTTGTATTTTGGAATGTTGCTACTTGTACCAGGTGTGTTTTTTTTGTGTTTTGGTGTGTTATTTTTCGCTTATTTTCTTGTATTTTGGTACATTGGTACATTGTTACGTGTTTCTGTTCATTTTAATGTTTTCGTTGCCGATTGTTGTGTCGTTTTTTGTGTTTTTGTTGTACTATATTGTATTGTTATCGCCCTCGATGAAATGCATTCGAGCGCTGTTTTCAGCTTGCCTTTTTTTTTTGGAAGTCGCAGTTGGAGTTGATGAGAGTGTCGGCACCGGCACAGACGGCACTCCATCCAGCAGGCGGGGTTTGGCTCAGACTGAACGTCTGCTTTTTTTCCTTGGAAACCCAAGAAAAAAAGACTCGCTTCGCGCTCGTGGTCCTCATTATTAAATCCGAACGCTTACTATATTACGGGACAGAGTGGTATGCCAGTACAGCAGTACGATAGCACGGCGGGAGCAGAACGCCCCACCCCCCCCCAACAGCCACCAATAGGTGGTGGCTTGCCTGGTGCACACGGCGGTAGTGTTCACGGGAAACCACGTCTGCCGATATCTGTATATCGCAGAATGTCTCCCCTCGCCTCTAAGAGCTCAAGGCTAACGGTTCCGATTCCGAGCGACGAGAGAAGCCGGAAGCCTACCCGTCCCTACGTACGGAAAGACACACTCCTTTGACGAAACATGCTATCATAGCGTCATGTATGTACAGTCCAGGCGGTGGTGGGTCAGTAGGTACAGCTTGCAAGAAATATTTTTTATTTATTTCTGAAATCGGGGAGACGAAATACACGACGGCAAAAAAGTGATCGACAGACGAATAGACAGCACATGTCTGTACCACGCAGAGGATCGCAAAATAAAAGCGAATTATAATGTCCCCAACATGAAGTTACAAAGTAATCGACAGACGAACGAATAGACAGAAGATGTCTGCACCGCAGAAGATCGCAAAATGAAAGCGAATTAAACTTTTTCGTGTTGTTGGTAGTGGTGATACACCAGACTCCTTCACAGCCTACTATTAATAATACTAGAAGAGTGGGAATGACGAACGGGACAAATCTACGGCGGCACAGTGGTCTGCAGCGGGGTTTCTTGATATATTTTGCGCATGTACGCACGACGGTTACAAAGTAATTGACTTCGTACCGGGTGGGGATATGGGATATACGTCGTGGCTCTTCTTTTTTTTTTGTGAAATAAACACAAATAATTGCACAGATACATACGACCGCGTACGTAGCTGTTCGTTCGTGTTGGCTCCGCACAATACAGAATACTCCGTATTCGCCCAGCATGATGCATCGCAGGTATGACTGCAGCAGGTATTACTGAGGTCTCTTCTGGGCATTTTATTTTCGTATTGTGGCACATCCTGGCCCAGCAAAAACTCACAACACACGGCGCAGCTCTGCAGCAGCATGCAGCAGGAGCAGCCACACAGCTCTGCAGCAACAGCGCGTTGTACTGTATTGTTGTACAGTGGCTCCTCGTGGTGGCTATACCAAGCTACAGTATCACTCAACTTTCATTTGTTTTCTGGAAGTTTTTTTCCCGTACGCGTGCGTGCCTGCGTAAGTACGTGCAGCTGGCTTTAGGGCCAAGTCGAGGGGGAGGAAGGATGCGTTAAGATGAATGCCGAACAGGGCGTGCGTTGCAAATCACGTCGCCCTGCTATGAGAAATCCCACAGTGTCTGGAGGCCGCGACCGGTACGCGAGGTTTGCGATACGCGCACATCGTCGAAACCTCTGCGTGACTTGTCATACTAGATCCCCGCCGACTCTTGCTCAAGTCGATCGTTCCCGGTACTGTCCCCCTGCAATGCCGCCCAAACGTCCCCTCCTGATATGATATGTTCCGATTCCGTCTCGTGGTACGTCCCGCCCTCCACCGCAGTTGATGATCCGAGGCTACAAGAAAAATCTGGTCAAGTTCGCTCTGATAACTGGCAGGAAACCGTGAGGTCTAAGGCAACGTACGTAGCACTACCGGCGCAATAAAAAAGTGGCGTTGCTGCGATCCCTCTTCTTAGCCTGGCCGTCTGTCTCCCTGGGCTCTCGGGCTGTTTGAGGCCGCCGTCGCAGCAGCAGGAGCACCGGCAGCAGCAGCAGCAGCTGCCTGCTTTATTTTTGTGTGCTGGTCGATTTCTTCGAGGGAGCGCCTTCCGCATACAACAGACGGACGCGCCATGAGAAAAGTCAGGCATTACAAACAGCGCAAGAACGGTCTTGTACTTGTAGGCGGTTTATTGGTTTAGGCATGGGAGAGAGTTGTCCCCGTTTTTTTTTTTTTCAGTTTTCGTTCGTTTTGGCGCTATCGCGGTCCCTCGCCCACACTATAAGGTGGACGGCGCCCCATGTCTCCAGTGGCGTGTAGTAGGATCATGTCACGCTTCGAGGGGGCGATTTTCCTTGCTATCGCGGGTCCTTCCCGCGTGGAGTAGAAATGCTGGCGGCCCGTGAAAATCTACGGGCGGCGGTAAGCGCCATTGGCGGGAACAGCCAGCCCTTGTTGTGTGTTGTAAGGACGATAAAATGTGTACCCGAAACCATTCTGCTCCTCGGTCCGGGGCTGGTGTGTGGTTTTTTCCCGCACCCGCTGGTAAAACAATCATCGGTGCGGGATCGATGTGAGTTTTTCTGCGGCGTAATGTCGATTGGGCGCTCGAGTGTAGACAGTGCTTTTCCGTGGGTAGAGGTTAGAGTCATCAGTCGCCAGTGTAGTGGCGCCACCTAGGAGAAGCCCGGCCGATGCCGCCTTCACAGCGTTCTACGCCGCTAACACCGCGGTCGGTACTCGTAGTGTTCTTGCGCCGCTAACGCCGCAGTCGGCAGGCGCGGCGGTGATGAGGCTCGGCGTCTCGCAAAACAGAAGCGCCATGCTTTTGCTGCTGCTGTTGCTGTGGATTGGTAGCTCGCTTGTGAAAAGGCACCACCACAGTTACCGGTAGTTGGTTGGCGTTAGCGTTAGTGAGGTTCGGCGCCTTGCGAAACAGAAGCGCCATGCTGTTGCTGTTGCTGCTGGGTCAGCATCTCGCTTGTGAGAGGGCCTCTCGTGGTCTGCAAGATTGGCTCGTTTGCAAGAAGTCTTGTTATCTAGGCCTGCGTGATTGATGCGATTACAAGGAGGCTCGTGGGTAGAGAAGCCGCCTCCCCGCGAGAATGTCTTGGTTGGCGTGGTTACAGATTTCAGTTTTTGCAGCATTCGCGTGCTCGTGTGGTCATTGTGGCGGCCTTGTCGCACTACCGTGAATGCTCTTAGCTTCGGTTGTTGGGCCTAAGGCTAACGCCTTGGTGCCTACATGTTAGACATTGTTAGGGGTGGATAGACAAGCAATGACTGCTATAACTTAGTTCCCCATCTCCACATACGTTGTTCCTTGGAGAATACAGCACCTGGATAAGCAAATGCTACCGATGTGCCCCCCCCCCCCCCCCCCCCCCCGATTTCGAGTTCCGAGTGGACGGTGGGCAGGCGGCAGAGAATCTACGCAATCGCCTTTCGGCAACGTAAAACATGCCTCCAGGTGTGGATTTGTCTACGTTTTGTGGACGTTGCGTCCTTTCTTATATCCCATAATATGGTGCTAAGAGGGTCCGTCGTGTGGATTGGCCTACGTTCGATGGACTTCACGTGGTTTTTGACATTCCTGAAGGCGCTTAGACGCCCGGCTTTGGCCCATATTCTTCTATTAGATCTCGAAATGGGGGGGTCCTTTCCACCCGTGACTCGTGCACAGTATACATTGTGACGGCATGAATGTGAGGTCGCTTTGTATAGCGGAGAACCGGAGAAGGATGACCACCGCGGTAGCAGCGGTGATATATAGAAGAACAAGAGGAGTTTGATTGCATGGCATTTGTGTGCTGCCTTCAGCCGTTCCGTCTGCCCAAATCCCGCACACCTGTATCAATAGTTTCCGTACGACTGCTCTTCCTATTTGAAGATGTACAAGCTCTGCAGCCTACAACCCACGAGGCAGAGAACAAATGCATGGGACAAGAGGAGTGTGATTACGTTGTATTTGTGTGCTGCCTTCAGCCGTTCCGTCTACCCACATCCCGCACACCTATCCATAGTTTCCGTACGACTGCTCTTCGTATGTAGAGAAGTACAAGGTCTGTAGCCTTCAACCTACGAGACAGAGAACAAATGCATTGCAAGCGAAGGGAGATTATTTGTGGAAGTCTTGCTTCGCTTTGACTTGAATTGTGAATAAGCAGAAGGAATGGCAGCCATGCGTTGGGGAGAAAAGCGGGATCGAGGCAAATATCAAACTCGGCCAGATGCGCTCAGGTTTTGCGACACAAACCATTTGCTCCGCGGTGGATCTGTGGGTCGGTGATCGACCCCCGAGCAGGCCTACAGGCAGGTCCTCGTCCTTTAGAACGGTTGGAATGTTGTGGGTGGTTGCGGCAAAATATGCTCGTGGATCATACTGTTCGTTTATAAAGGATAAACCACTGAGCTACTCATACGAGCACAAAAAATATCCATAACTTAGCAATACATGTTTGGCGCAGCGCTGAAAACACTGCCATGGCGGGGCATATCATGAAAAGCAAACGATTAAAAGCTTGACTTCAAATAAATAGGGCAGTCACCCGGCCGAGTGGCTGCGAGCGGCTGGAACTAAAGGACCTAAAAATGACGCCCCTATGTACCGTAGCAGCACCAATCAGTACCGACAATCTAACCTATCGATGGTGAGTTCCTGACGGCCTGGTTGAACGCTTTGAGTCGATATATTATTTCCGCAATAATTGTAAGGCCAACCCCCCGTAACCTGTTGGTACTTCTTGTTGCTGAAATTGATGACCTCCACTTACGACCCCAAGTACGTAGTAAGCGGTACACTAGGTCATAGCACGCCCATGCATATCATTGGCGCTGCATTTTAGATAGTAAGTGACGCCAACCCGTGACCACGTGGACGAATCATCTATGCATATGCACCAATCGTGAGGTCGGGTTGTGTAACTACGAGGGGGGGCAATGCCATGGCGATCAGCTGTCCGGTCAAACACGAGAGGGGCGCGCAAATATCGGCGCAAGCGCTCCCACCCGCAGATAGACACGTTGTCATCGCCGTATCGCGTGTCGGCCATCCGCATAATAAAATAAAACATACGCATCGTTGCAACCTTTCTATCGACCTACTCTTCAATACGTCAGTGGAAGGTTTAAAGCTAGGTTACCCACTCAGCTCAGGACGAAAACCCGGAATTGTCATCGAGGCTTAATGATTCTTTGCGACATACCTGGTACCTGGTACCAGTACCCTATTAACTGGTGGATGACACCGGCAGGGACACTCGGGAGAATAATCTCCGACCGCTGCCGAAAATACCGATCTGCCTGTGGATCGTGTGTGTGCACTGGTGATGTGCTCGAGGTAGTTTATCTGCAGTAATAGTGGCTAGGGGGGTTTAACGCCGGTACGCGCACATTTTCCAGGCGTTTTTTTTAATCGACTTGGGCCCATTCTTATCGAAGAGCTTTTTTTCCAGAATTTCCCAAGGTTGGAAATAAGTGGACATACGGATATTATGGAGAAAAAAGCTCTCCGATAAGAATGACCCTTGATGCAAGGGCCAATAATTCGATACACAACCGATACTGCTCTGTACACTGCTGAGACGACAGGGTTCGTTGAAGATCTCGCCATTCAGAGAATGGGTGCCCTCTTCTTGTTGAAGGTATTTCGTGTTTTTTTACGTCACGCGAGCACACAGGTAGCATAGCCTAGCCTGGGTTACGGAATAAATACTTGTTTTGTATTTTACTTTCCGGCCATGTATCGTACATGTTACATTCCGACTTGAATTGGATATCCTGTACCCCTAATACGGCAGTAGTAGTACTTAACTCACTTAGGACTGCACTCCCGTTGTGGGAACAAAACACTTGGAATTAGAGTCCAACTTAAGTTTCTGCAAAGTGCAGTACTAAAAGGGTCAAGTCTCTCTTCTATCTGTTGCCGAATTTCGATACATCGTTCAAAACGAGGCTCATTACCTCTTTAATACTAGTGGTTCGATACGAGGCTGATAACATATTATTCAAAACGAGGTTCATAACCTCAAGGGTCAAAACGAGGCTCGCAACCTGCTGGCATATGTACGATTTTATATACGTACTATTAATAGTACCTGATGTACTGGTGTTTTGTCCCAAGCAGTGCAGCAACTGCCGGAACGTTGCAGACTTTGAATGACATGACATGGCCCGTGGCTGTGTGGGGACATCCTGGGTGCATGCTGGGTCATCGCGGGACGTACTCTGGGTACATTTCCTGGGTGGAACATCGCACTCGGCAGTCACAAAACTAATCGACAATCTTTCTAGTTTATGTTACATCTTTGTGTCATCCGGGTGAACTCCGACCCATGAATGCTCGGCGGTTCTATGATATACAAGGCTCTGGTACAAACGATGGCCAGGCCTGAGTGGCCACGTGTTTGATCATAGACCGCAGGGTTGAGGCCTATTAAAGGTCACAAACGCGACGATGTGACGATGGATAACCACTCTCAGCGCAGGGAATGCCCGTTGATGACTAAAAATCGGCCTGCCTTTGGTCGCGCACTTCGCGGGTGACGACGGGGACGATCCTGTCGCGTTCGCTCGCCCTGCTAAAGCCAAACGCTAGGATGACCACTCGTGCGCACTACGCGGGTGCCGACGGGGACGATCCTGTCCCGTTCCCTCGCCCTGCTAACGTGAAACGCCAGGACGACCACTCGACCATCTACTTGTTGCTGCTGTTGTACACAGCAACCCGGCTGGATTTGGAGTGCTCATAAATACAGTCGGCTCGGGCCAGGTTCTTCGTGCAGGACAAAATGTTCATTTTTATATGTTTCCGGGTTAGTTCATATCCGCTCTGCCTACGTATTTACGACCTGCCGCGTTGACACGTTACTGTCAACACGAGAGTAGGTACTGCTGTAGTAGCCCTGCGCGAGAAGAGTCTCCTGCACCGCAGGTCTTAACAGGGTACCCACTTTATTCCCAATTCTTACAAACGAGACGAGGTCGGTACACAAATACTATAATGCAGCGCCTTTGAATGATATTTGCGTGCTGTTCCTCATGTGCCGATATTTTGTTGACACTGCACCGGCACGGTTGTACGAACAACATCCCGTGAAGTACATTCAAAATCAGTATTTTACCGTGCGTTCTATACATTGCTGGGGGGGGATTCGTCGTCCCTGGATAAAGAGGTCTTCTCCCTGAATTGCGAACGGCCACATTGTCAGTAGATCCAGCTGAATGTCCCTTAGACCGAGCTGAGCAGCGCAACGAGTGCGCTAATCCAGGAGGAGCCGAGTTTTCGTAGGTCCAACCCCAAGTACCCCCCCCCCCGCCCAAACGTTGCCACGATACCATCGTCCTGTCGAATCTCCACCAGAGATCCACGGGATATACATCGATCGGAAGAAAAATATCGAGACGACCTGCTGGCCTGCCAGCCCCGCCATCTGGTACGGGCAGGCGAGCACGCTCAATGTTCGAAAAAAAAACGAAATCTCAGCTTGAGCTTCCTAAAATAAATGCCACGAACTCGGCGTCCAGTACAGTTCCCGCCAACACCATACATAGATGAAACAAGGAATTATCTTCTGTACGTCAACACATGTACATCAAGACACTGTCTGGACCGCCTGCCAGCCGCGCCAATATCTTGGTCGATGTTCTTCCTAAAACCAAGGTCCTCCCATGCTTGCTTGTCTAAAGTCCGCTCGCCGAATTATCCCGGCAGAAAAGGTTTGCGTGCCAAGAACTCGTCGTCGCCTCGATCTCCCCCCAACACGGAATGAAAAAGTACAGCCTCCGGCATTTACCGACGGCATGGCCATCAAAGCGTTCACTACCGCACCCGCCAATCGCTTGGCGCAACAGCTCCAACTATAAAAGGAAATCAACACCCAGCAGCCAACCAACGCTGTTGCTACTTCTACTCCCTCCCCGATTGCAACTATACAAACGCCAATCAACAGCCACAGCAAGTAGATCAAAGCTGTCGTTGGTTGATTCCACTCCCCTCCCCGTCATCCTGTGCTAAAACAAAGAGTAGATGAAGCTCCTGTTCCATTAGCAGGAGGCAGAATGGATGCCCTGTGGCTTTTGTTTTAGCACTTGGACTCCTCTTCCTTCAGCAGGCGGATGCCCGTGTAAAGAGCCATGACGATTTCCGCCTCGGTGATGCAGAAGCGCCTGGACGGTGAGATGTCGCAAGTGCCGTCCTCCCCGATCGGCGTGTGCTCTCCCCCCCCATCCCTCGGACGGAGAGGCCGAGGGGCTTGCACACAGCCTTAGCCTTCACGTCAGACCCACCGCTCGTCAGCTTCGGGATCTGCATAAGAACGCTCGCGCGCATTCCGGTCCCGAGGTTGGTCGGACAGCTCGTCACGCAGCCGTAGTCCGAGGAGGTTGCAAACTTGAGCCCCTTGATGTTTTCAATGACCTTAAGGGCCGCTTCGAGTCTATTGAACACGTTGTTCAGTAGTGTGCCAACCTCCATGCACATGACGCGTAGGTGGTCCTCCTCTCCCACCCAGATAATGAACCCACGGTCCTCGGACACGTAGCACCCTCGCCCGCTGGGCCAGTGGCCAGCAATTCCACAGGACACGAGGTAGGAGTCGTTCGACATGTTCTTGAACATTATGTGGTCGGCCACGAGCTGTTCGTAGACCTCGGTGCTGATAAAATCGGGGTGGTCCTTGGTGAGAGAGTAGTACCGCCCCCCGTACTCCGGCATGGCCTTGAGCTGGTCGAACGCAGTGCACATCTTGCTTTCGAGGTCCACCCGATCCTGCTCCGTCATCGCGCCCGGTAGCGGGTAGTCCGCCAGGTTTCGTCCAACTCGTACGCGCAAGGACAGCGCGGGGACACCGATCCTCTCGAGGTCGAGCTGTCCGTCGTCGGGCAGCCCCTCGACGCCCTTCAGGTCCCAGCTGTTTGTGTGTTTGGCGTTCTCCTCCACGCTGTGGTAGTCTGCCAGTATTTTCGAGAAGAAAGGCCTGAACCTGTCGTAATCCGTCGGTTGCATGGCGTACACTCCCATCTCGGAGTCCGGGTTCTCGATGCCACTGCGGCAGCACTGGAGCAAGCCCTTTTGGTGTGCCGGGCTTAGGGAATGAAAGTAGGCGGGGTCGAAGTGCTTGGCCATGCGGTTTTTCGGGTGTGACTCCTTGAGCTCAGCGATCAGCGCCAGGTCGGCCGCATGGACGTCGACAACTGTGGCCACCGGCGCCGCTTGGTGTGGCTTTTCGAGAACGTAACGCGTGGAAAACAAACGGTGGGCGGAAGCATTTTCAAACAGACAGATGGTTGTGATTGTGTCGACATAAGAGGGGCATTCCAATGGTGTCCACGGTAGCTTTGACGACAGACAGATGGTCATGCGGTTGTGCTGAGCCTTGTGGTGTGGCTTTGGAGAGGGTAACGAGTGAAACAGACGGTGGGTGGGAGTAGCTCCAACGACAAATCGTGCATTCGTGACAACAAGTGGAATATTCATATTATATATGTGTACTGCGTGAAACATACGGTGGGTGGGACCATGTAGTTCCAGGCACGGGTTGTCATGCGTTGTGTGTACACAGAAACGTGGAACAACATGTGTATCGAAATTCAACTACTGGCAACAGGGAGATGTTACAACCGTTTCCCATGAATTCCACGCAAACCAAACAAATCAAGATCGCAGAGTGATTGAGTCAGTCAAGTCAGTCAAGTCAGTCAAGTCAGTCAAGTCAGTCAAGTCAGTCAAGTCAGTCAAGTCAGTCAAGTCAGTCAAGTCAGTGAGCCAATCAATCACTAACTTCGGTATGCACCTTATTTTGACCAACAGGGAAACGCATTTACGAGCAACATCGAGAGAAAAGGTATACAGTGCCCGCAGTTTCCGGATTGGTCGTTTTTCGATGGGAGGGTCCAACAATTACAGGCCTACAACGATTGCCAACGTGTATAGCCATCGCCCAACAGCAGTTAGGGGCAAGACACATCAAGCCACCCCGATGCTGCAGTAGGTCTGCGTTAACCTAAAAGGAAAGTGTTTTTCTTAACACGTCGCAACCGGAGTAATCTTGATGGTTCGCATTATAAGCATGATTTAGCACGTATGTACCGGCGCTGAGCAATACCTGAGCCATGATGTCCTGCTGAGTTTTTCCTCTTGGAAAGATCACCGGCCTGGCAGACGTGAAAGTGTCCCACACTCAGAACACCTGCATGGCCAAAAGACGGGGGGGGGGGCGAGGGGGGATCGGCCGAAAATTGACGCAACTGGTGGTGAAATCTTCCGAACGGTTTTTTCTCACTTTGACGGATATAAAAAAACGTGCTACAGCAGTGTACCCCTTCCGAGATGGCCGATGCCACTTGATGTGTATTTAAGATTTCAAGCCTCGGAACTCAAAAGGGATTATATGACCGCCTATAACATGAACGTGCACAAGTTGACGACAGGTACAAATATACTGCTGCGCTAGGTCCTTCGTACGACAGCTACACTATCCAACGAGGTAAAGATACAATGATACACTGTAGGTCGATGTACCAGAAGCAGGCACCAAACGGAGCTAGCATTGGACAAGCCCAACAAGCTTGATTCCTTCCTTCTTTCCTTGGTTTGTCGTTGTCCTACTGTACTTGTTTTATTTTGTATTTCTGTCTTGTTTCTGAGCGATCGACATCAAAGCTGACGCTTCATGCTGCTGCTTCATGCTGCTGCTTACTGCACTGTCCGTTGGATAGCGAACGCGCCAACATGACAACGAAAATACCGCAGAAGCTCTAGCGCTGTGTGCCCACTCTCATAAACCGTATTCACTACGTAGTAGTGTGTACCGTTAACTTCTACGTGGACCCGGACATTACATTAAGAATGAAGCAGAACCTCTGGAGATGTGCAAGTGCGACCACTCTCAACAATCACCGACGCTAGCAGTGTGTTCCATCAACTTCTACGTGGCTAGCGGTGATGGTTGATGAGGGTGGCCACACAGCTCTGATATTCTGCTCCGTTGATACTGTCATGTTCGCGAGTTCACCATCCAACATTGCAGTAAAGAGCATGAAGCATGAGCCCTAAACGTCGCTCAGAAACAGTCACACACTAACCTTAACCCAGAATACGCCGCCTACCCGTCGGATTCCGTCTAGTTACGGTCCACACTACCAGTTCGTGCTTTCGTCCGCAAAACAAATTGTGCGCGAGCACCTTGCGCCTCCACAACAGTGTGGCCTGTAAAAAATCTCATATCTTGGTCAGATCATGATATACAGCAGTAGATCATCTATTAATAGTGCGTCGATTACCTTTGTGAGAGGTTGTGCAAGATCTATCTCCATAGCACAGATCCAACCCGGGAAATATGTGCTAGATCCTGTGGATCATACGGCTCCCACCCGGCGACATGAGCTAGATCACACAATCCAGGCATCTATTAATATCTTCCTTGAAAAATCTACAATACATCATCAAGAGGGAATCGATGATTTGTCGGAGGTGTGAAAAATTGTGGGCATGACCACCCTGCCTTTTCGTTGATACGTTGCTCTTCCCTTCGACTGGCGTTTGCGATTCTTCTCATTAGTTACGAAATGAGACCATGCCAATCGTAAAATTCTACAAAGCAGCTCGAAAAATTGTGTCCGTGAGCGTCCAGCACAGGCCCGCCGATGATTTCGCACCATGTTGTATCAATCGCAGCTATATACGTCGTGGCCCAACCAATACCCGATACATGCATGCGCACAGCGGAAAGGGAGAAGGGGCGAGCTTGGCCCTGTCCATCGCATGGACGCTTTCTTACTTGCCCGAAATATGCGTGTAACAAACAGCGTTTTTTCCTGATCCACCGCGGCGTTCGCTGGGTTGTCACCAAAAGAGTCTTCTTTACGAAACCTGTGACTCGATGATCAACTTAAAATTGTAGGAAAACTTCGAAACATAAAAACACGCCACGGCACTACAAAATTCCCCTGGTCCGACCCGCGGCCTCAATCACCCCTTCTACCCCTGCATAATTTTTCCTATACCTATGAAGCCAAACATGGGCGAAGCCTAACTTGAGAACGTAGCCACAGAGAGGTGTACCTCGAACCAGGGCCGGAAATAGGTCGTGAAAAGTTGCGCTGGCGCACGCACACCTTTCGACAGAATTGGGCGTAGCGCACCACGAGATGCAGGGCTTGGTGCGGCTTGCCGCACCATGGTTTTGAGAACCGCACCGTTTTCCTTTTTCGGCGAAAGACTGTTTTGGGACTGTTTCGCCGCAGAAAAAGTGTTGAGCTTGTTTTTCGCCGCAGACGAGGAGAAATTAGGCCATTAAAGGGTATTTTCGCCGTGCTTGAGATGCTGCTCGACACATGCCCAGCGAGAATTAACGTCGTGACACAAACTACTTTCTTCCTTATGAAACTCATGTTGTTGATCGTAATTTTCCCTTTGTACTTTGCAAATTGCGTAGCATTCTAACCCACGCTTACCAGAGGATAAAAGGAGCGTGTACATATCACAATTTGAGTTTACGTACCTGTATAGGTAAAACAAAACGACCTCCGCCGGGGCGCGCCACGACCCGCCCGCCTACTTCCACCCCTGCTTAGAACTTTTCAGATGAAAATAGGTACGATCGTGTGCTGGCCAATCAGAGGGCCAGCAAGCCTTTTCCCGAGCGCAATATTTCTTGTACCTATACAAGGCTCTAAAAGCGTAGGTACACCTATTTTCCTCTAGAATGAACGACCGATCCACAGGTACACTGGGTTAATTCCTGAGTTGTCGTGGCTGCACTATAATAATGGTTGATCAGGAGCCCCGGGAGTGATGAAAAATTGGCTTGAAAGTCCAACCCTACGGCAACACCACGACACCATACTGGTAGCTAAACAGAAATGTTGTGGGGAATGGGAATTTGGAAGTGACTGGCAGAGAAGCGTATGAGGGATACTACTGATTTACGGAAGGATATTTGGTTCATCTACGCTATTTTGTCAGAAGGCAAGCATAATAATAAGCACGACTCCTTAGCGCCTACCGCAGTCTCTCCTTAAAAGACGGTAGATGCATGCGCAGAGAGGCCGTGAGTTGGCTTCACCATAAGCCCACTGGCTATTTAGCTGTATTATGGCCTCCCTTTTCTCCATGCTTGCCCCATACGTGTAGTATTCGGGCAACACTTGAGACTTGAGGCGGTTGTCAAATCCGTTTCGTCCTCACAAAAACTGTAGAGAGAATGGATTCGCTACAAACAGCACTTCTTACGGCGGTACTGATTTCTGATGTGTACGTACGTAGGGCACTCGTGAGAATAACGTTGGACCCAGTCATAGCGAACTATAAGTCGAAACAAAAGCGTTCTCATCAACCTTCTATAATGCAACCTTCTTCTACATCGTAAGAGCATGCAAGTAAGTACAGCAGTAGTGGCCCCTCTATAGTGTCGGTATGCGCCAGCCAACAACACGGGCACTATTGCGGCAACCGGCACTATTTACTCCGCACCCTGCCACACTATTAATACTCATACCATCTGCAGTATGTGCCAAGCGATTACACAGGCACTGCAGTAGCATAAGCGGACAGCCGGCACTACTCAACCGGCACTGCAAAGGATCTACTACTGCCTAGGTAGTCACCATGCCGCATAATTACTGCGACCGGGAGGATATCTTACTAGAGGAGCAGTGTGGCTTCAGACCGCAACGGTCGACGATTGATATGATCTTCGTGGTTCGATGACTTCACCAATTGGCACGAAAGAAGAGCACCCCTCTTTACATGTGTTTCGTCGACCTCGCCGAGGCATACGATTCAGTGGACCGGACCCTCTTGTGGACCTTGCTCGCTCGGTTCGGCGTACCACGAAAGATGCTCGCGGTCATTCGCCACTTCCACCATGGAATGCGTCCGCGCATCCGGACGGACGATGGTGAATATTTAGACTGGTTCGGCGTGGGGCGGGGCCTACGGCAAGGATGCGGGCTCGCACCATTGTTGTTCAACATGTTCTTTACTGCCGTTATGCGTGTGGCGGTGAAGCGGTTTAGCGCCAATGCAGATGTGGTGAAGGATATATGGTGCACCAAAGTGAGGGGTGAGAATGGGGGGAGGGGGGGAGCGAGGAGGGCCGGAGAAAGGGCGAGATAAACCCCAGGAGCCTGTGGCGGAGCCGCAACCGATCTGGGGAATGCTGTATGCAGATAACGCGGGCATCGTGTCCAGATCGAGGAACAGCCTTGCGAAGATGATGGCATATATCGTTGCAGTGTGTGGTTCGTTCTGATTGACAGTTTCGGAAGCCAAGGAGGAGGCCATGTGCCTGATGAGACGTATGGTCAGGGTCACTTTCGTTACTGAGGCAGCCGGCCTGGTGTTCAAACAAACCACCAACTTTGTGTACCTTGGGGCAACTGTGTGCGAGAACGCCGACCTTACAGCTGAAATCAACCGGCGCGTGATGCTGGCCAACCTACGTTTCAGACGGTATAGTTTGCCACTGTACGACTGTACGACCAGCCCACCGCACCGCTCCGGCTCAAAGTACGGATGCTCAAAGCCGAGGGAATGGAGACCTTGCTATACGGGTGTGCCACATGGAGCCCCACCGTGGTCCATCTCGCCATGCTGCGAGCGTCTTGCCACCGATTGCTCCTCCGCTGCATCGGACGGATGAGAAAACCTCGCGACGGTTACACCATAAGCTTTCATACGCAGACGCGCTGGTCAAGACTGGCTGTGAGAGCGTCGAGACGACGGTGCGAAAGCGGAGGATACTTTTCGCGGGTTCGTGGCTCGTATGGGTAAGGTAACGAGAGACTACCCAAACAAGTGATGTTAGGGGAACTGGATGGGGGAAAGGGTTACTTGGGAGGGAAAGAGCAGGACTGAATGGGTTGCCTCGAACGCAACCTCTCATCGTTTAACTTGCCCATCGAAGAGACACACCGGACGCTGGCAACGAAGAAATCGGGCAAGTGGTTCAGACGTGTTGAAAGAACAAAAGAGCAGTAGATGAAGCGCTGGTTCGTTAAGGAGAAGAAAAATGTAGCCAAACGACGAGGGCTTGAGGTATAAAATGCGCAGCAACTTGATTAAGACATCGTTGGGATCAAGGCCCGGAGGGGGAGGAAGAGAGCCGCGTTGAATAAGGCGTAGCAGAAGCAGCAGCTAGGCCGGTTAAGAAAGTGAAGGCACAGGCCGAAACTTGGCACTGGCCGTCTTTCTAGTTGAGACGACCAGTGACTACTTACCGCCTAACGGTGTGTTGCAATCAATCCCTGATCGATTAATTTATTTATTTATTTTCGTTGTGATGCTGTGTTCTCTGCCAAGTCGATGGTACCCCCCCCCATCCCCCCCCCCGTACCCTGCCATTCCGCGTCGGCTGCGTCACCTTATTGTTACATCTGTGTGACTCTTTGCTACGTTTCCTTGTTTTTCCGATACTGTTCATGTTTTTTCTTTGGTCCGTCTGTCTCTGTCCTCTTCGTGTCGGTTGTGTCGTCCTTGACCCACCAACTGGACATGAATAGGACTGTGCCCGTTCTTGGTTGCTGTTAGCTCCTTGTCTCTACCCTCTTCTTGTCTTCTTGCCTTCTGTCTGGTCTTCTTATGACGTCCTCATGTTGGTCCATCACCTATTAGCCATACCATACGAGTGATCGTACCAGCAAACAGCAACCTTGTTCTCGGGACTCAGCCTGCACCCTGAGCGCATGTTTGCTTCGTTCTTCTATCTTTGATTACTTCCTTTTATTTTTTGTTTTTTCTTTCTTCTTTCTGTTCCCGCTTCGTGCTTCTCTTTTTCCTTCTGCCCTATATTTTTTCCGAGTGTACGTATAATATGCTATTAACACCATGGATATGTTCCTGGTGTTACTTGGTTGCAAGTGCAAGTGCAAGTGCAAGTGCAAGTGCAAGTGCAAGTGCAAGTGATACGGGATGGCATACACAGGTCGTTAGTATCGTTTCCCTCACGGACTGGTATGATGTTGCGGTGCGCACTATTTCGTACTTGTTTGTTTTCTTCCATAGAGATGCATTTTTGTTACAGCCTGTATTGTAGATAGGATTTCAGAGAGGTGAGATCATCATCATCATTTTCATCATGCCTCGCGCGTGTCCTATCGTACATATAACCCTGGGCGTAAATATAAGGACCGGTTGGTCTTTATATTGATGTATAAATGGTCCTTATATTTCCGCCCAAAGTGGTAACAGGTATCATATAACCCTGGGCGTAAATATAAGGACCGGTTGGTATTCAAATTGATGTATAAATGATTCTTATATTTCCGCCCAGAGTGGTAAACGGTATCATATACCTCTGGACGTAAATATAAGGACCGTTAGGTATTTAATATAGATGGATAAATGGTCCTTGTATTTACGCCCAGGGTGGTACGAGGTATCATATAACTCTGAGCGTATATACAAGGACAGGTTGATCTTCATAATTGATCCTCATAATTCCGGTCGAGGTATCACATAATACACCTAACGTCGAATTTGGACACATCCCCTACCTCAGCACCCCGGGCTATGGTAATATACCTGGTATACTATATTTGGTACCTTTTAGTACTGCTGCAGTCCCGTTTCGGGGATAAAGCACTTGGATTTAGAGTAGTGTGTCCCCAAATCGGGACTGCAGTACAAAAAGGGTTAATCATACCTTGCTATAATCGTACTTCGTGTGACCGATGCTGTATTCCTCATACTGATACTGCTGTCATCGAACTCGATACGACATCGATAAAATAAAACGTAGTCGATACGATATCGATACGGATAGATTGGAGCTTGCGTTCGATGTGCGCGTTGATCGAACGGGGATGGCAGAGGGTGAAGAGGGAACAACACGTTCGATACGATATCCCACACTAATTCATCACATTTCAGATTTTTTCGATGCTTTTTCCCCTCTTATTACGTCAACTCGGAGCGATTTCAAAGCGAATAATGGAGAAATGCCCGAGTTGCAAGGCGAGGAGTCGTCTACGGCACCGATGCAACATCATTCTACCCGTACTGCTTGCCCGGCGCTGACCGTGCCCAAGGACAGTTGACAAGACTCAAGAAAGGGCGAGATAAACCCCAGGAGCCTGTGGCGGAGCCGCAACCGATCTGGGGAATGCTGTATGCAGATAACGCGGGCATCGTGTCTAGATCGAGGAACAGCCTTGCGAAGATGATGGCATATATCGTTGCAGTGTGTGGTTCGTTCTGATTGACAGTTTCGGAAGCCAAGGAGGAGGCCATGTGCCTGATGAGACGTATGGTCAGGGTCACTTTCGTTACTGAGGCAGCCGGCCTGGTGTTCAAACAAACCACCAACTTTGTGTACCTTGGGGCAACTGTGTGCGAGAACGCCGACCTTACAGCTGAAATCAACCGGCGCGTGATGCTGGCCAACCTACGTTTCAGACGGTATAGTTTGCCACTGTACGACTGTACGACCAGCCCACCGCACCGCTCCGGCTCAAAGTACGGATGCTCAAAGCCGAGGGAATGGAGACCTTGCTATACGGGTGTGCCACATGGAGCCCCACCGTGGTCCATCTCGCCATGCTGCGAGCGTCTTGCCACCGATTGCTCCTCCGCTGCATCGGACGGATGAGAAAACCTCGCGACGGTTACACCATAAGCTTTCATACGCAGACGCGCTGGTCAAGACTGGCTGTGAGAGCGTCGAGACGACGGTGCGAAAGCGGAGGATACTTTTCGCGGGTTCGTGGCTCGTATGGGTAAGGTAACGAGAGACTACCCAAACAAGTGATGTTAGGGGAACTGGATGGGGGAAAGGGTTACTTGGGAAGGAAAGAGCAGGACTGAATGGGTTGTCTCGAACGCAACCTCTCATTGTTTAACTTGCCCATCGAAGAGACACACCGGACGCTGGCAACGACGAAATCGGGCAAGTGGTTCAGACGTGTTGAAAGAACAAAAGAGCAGTAGATGAAGCGCTGGTTCGTTAAGGAGAAGAAAAATGTAGCCAAACGACGAGGGCTTGAGGTACAAAATGCGCAGCAACTTGATTAAGACATCGTTGGGATCAAGGCCCGGAGGGGGAGGAAGAGAGCCGCGTTGAATAAGGCGTAGCAGAAGCAGCAGCTAGGCCGGTTAAGAAAGTGAAGGCACAGGCCGAAACTTGGCACTGGCCGTCTTTCTAGTTGAGACGACCAGTGACTACTTACCGCCTAACGGTGTGTTGCAATCAATCCCTGATCGATTAATTTATTTATTTATTTTCGTTGTGATGCTGTATTCTCTGCCAAGTCGATGGTACCCCCCCCCCCCCATCCCCCCCCCCCCCCCGTACCCTGCCATTCCGCGTCGGCTGCGTCACCTTATTGTTACATCTGTGTGACTCTTTGCTACGTTTCCTTGTTTTTCCGATACTGTTCATGTTTTTTCTTTGGTCCGTCTGTCTCTGTCCTCTTCGTGTCGGTTGTGTCGTCCTTGACCCACCAACTGGACATGAATAGGACTGTGCCCGTTCTTGGTTGCTGTTAGCTCCTTGTCTCTACCCTCTTCTTGTCTTCTTGCCTTCTGTCTGGTTTTCTTATGACGTCCTCATGTTGGTCCATCACCTATTAGCCATACCATACGAGTGATCGTACCAGCAAACAGCAACCTTGTTCTCGGGACTCAGCCTGCACCCTGAGCGCATGTTTGCTTCGTTCTTCTATCTTTGATTACTTCCTTTTATTTTTTGTTTTCTTTCTTCTTTCTGTTCCCGCTTCGTGCTTCTCTTTTTCCTTCTGCCCTATATTTTTTCCGAGTGTACGTATAATATGCTATTAACACCATGGATATGTTCCTGGTGTTACTTGGTTGCAAGTGCAAGTGCAAGTGCAAGTGCAAGTGCAAGTGCAAGTGCAAGTGATACGGGATGGCATACACAGGTCGTTAGTATCGTTTCCCTCACGGACTGGTATGATGTTGCGGTGCGCACTATTTCGTACTTGTTTGTTTTCTTCCATAGAGATGCATTTTTGTTACAGCCTGTATTGTAGATAGGATTTCAGAGAGGTGAGATCATCATCATCATTTTCATCATGCCTCGCGCGTGTCCTATCGTACATATAACCCTGGGCGTAAATATAAGGACCGGTTGGTCTTTATATTGATGTATAAATGGTCCTTATATTTCCGCCCAAAGTGGTAACAGGTATCATATAACCCTGGGCGTAAATATAAGGACCGGTTGGTATTCAAATTGATGTATAAATGATTCTTATATTTCCGCCCAGAGTGGTAAACGGTATCATATACCTCTGGACGTAAATATAAGGACCGTTAGGTATTTAATATAGATGGATAAATGGTCCTTGTATTTACGCCCAGGGTGGTACGAGGTATCATATAACTCTGAGCGTATATACAAGGACAGGTTGATCTTCATAATTGATCCTCATAATTCCGGTCGAGGTATCACATAATACACCTAACGTCGAATTTGGACACATCCCCTACCTCAGCACCCCGGGCTATGGTAATATACCTGGTATACTATATTTGGTACCTTTTAGTACTGCTGCAGTCCCGTTTCGGGGATAAAGCACTTGGATTTAGAGTAGTGTGTCCCCAAATCGGGACTGCAGTACAAAAAGGGTTAATCATACCTTGCTATAATCGTACTTCGTGTGACCGATGCTGTATTCCTCATACTGATACTGCTGTCATCGAACTCGATACGACATCGATAAAATAAAACGTAGTCGATACGACATCGATACGGATAGATTGGAGCTTGCGTTCGATGTGCGCGTTGATCGAACGGGGATGGCAGAGGGTGAAGAGGGAACAACACGTTCGATACGATATCCCACACTAATTCATCACATTTCAGATTTTTTCGATGCTTTTTCCCCTCTTATTACGTCAACTCGGAGCGATTTCAAAGCGAATAATGGAGAAATGCCCGAGTTGCAAGGCGAGGAGTCGTCTACGGCACCGATGCAACATCATTCTACCCGTACTGCTTGCCCGGCGCTGACCGTGCCCAAGGACAGTTGACAAGACTCAAGAAAGGGCGAGATAAACCCCAGGAGCCTGTGGCGGAGCCGCAACCGATCTGGGGAATGCTGTATGCAGATAACGCGGGCATCGTGTCCAGATCGAGGAACAGCCTTGCGAAGATGATGGCATATATCGTTGCAGTGTGTGGTTCGTTCTGATTGACAGTTTCGGAAGCCAAGGAGGAGGCCATGTGCCTGATGAGACGTATGGTCAGGGTCACTTTCGTTACTGAGGCAGCCGGCCTGGTGTTCAAACAAACCACCAACTTTGTGTACCTTGGGGCAACTGTGTGCGAGAACGCCGACCTTACAGCTGAAATCAACCGGCGCGTGATGCTGGCCAACCTACGTTTCAGACGGTATAGTTTGCCACTGTACGACTGTACGACCAGCCCACCGCACCGCTCCGGCTCAAAGTACGGATGCTCAAAGCCGAGGGAATGGAGACCTTGCTATACGGGTGTGCCACATGGAGCCCCACCGTGGTCCATCTCGCCATGCTGCGAGCGTCTTGCCACCGATTGCTCCTCCGCTGCATCGGACGGATGAGAAAACCTCGCGACGGTTACACCATAAGCTTTCATACGCAGACGCGCTGGTCAAGACTGGCTGTGAGAGCGTCGAGACGACGGTGCGAAAGCGGAGGATACTTTTCGCGGGTTCGTGGCTCGTATGGGTAAGGTAACGAGAGACTACCCAAACAAGTGATGTTAGGGGAACTGGATGGGGGAAAGGGTTACTTGGGAGGGAAAGAGCAGGACTGAATGGGTTGTCTCGAACGCAACCCCTCATTGTTTAACTTGCCCATCGAAGAGACACACCGGACGCTGGCAACGACGAAATCGGGCAAGTGGTTCAGACGTGTTGAAAGAACAAAAGAGCAGTAGATGAAGCGCTGGTTCGTTAAGGAGAAGAAAAATGTAGCCAAACGACGAGGGCTTGAGGTACAAAATGCGCAGCAACTTGATTAAGACATCGTTGGGATCAAGGCCCGGAGGGGGAGGAAGAGAGCCGCGTTGAATAAGGCGTAGCAGAAGCAGCAGCTAGGCCGGTTAAGAAAGTGAAGGCACAGGCCGAAACTTGGCACTGGCCGTCTTTCTAGTTGAGACGACCAGTGACTACTTACCGCCTAACGGTGTGTTGCAATCAATCCCTGATCGATTAATTTATTTATTTATTTTCGTTGTGATGCTGTATTCTCTGCCAAGTCGATGGTACCCCCCCCCCCCCCCCCCCCCCGTACCCTGCCATTCCGCGTCGGCTGCGTCACCTTATTGTTACATCTGTGTGACTCTTTGCTACGTTTCCTTGTTTTTCCGATACTGTTCATGTTTTTTCTTTGGTCCGTCTGTCTCTGTCCTCTTCGTGTCGGTTGTGTCGTCCTTGACCCACCAACTGGACATGAATAGGACTGTGCCCGTTCTTGGTTGCTGTTAGCTCCTTGTCTCTACCCTCTTCTTGTCTTCTTGCCTTCTGTCTGGTCTTCTTATGACGTCCTCATGTTGGTCCATCACCTATTAGCCATACCATACGAGTGATCGTACCAGCAAACAGCAACCTTGTTCTCGGGACTCAGCCTGCACCCTGAGCGCATGTTTGCTTCGTTCTTCTATCTTTGATTACTTCCTTTTATTTTTTGTTTTCTTTCTTCTTTCTGTTCCCGCTTCGTGCTTCTCTTTTTCCTTCTGCCCTATATTTTTTCCGAGTGTACGTATAATATGCTATTAACACCATGGATATGTTCCTGGTGTTACTTGGTTGCAAGCGCAAGCGCAAGTGCAAGTGCAAGTGCAAGTGCAAGTGCAAGTGATACGGGATGGCATACACAGGTCGTTAGTATCGTTTCCCTCACGGACTGGTATGATGTTGCGGTGCGCACTATTTCGTACTTGTTTGTTTTCTTCCATAGAGATGCATTTTTGTTACAGCCTGTATTGTAGATAGGATTTCAGAGAGGTGAGATCATCATCATCATTTTCATCATGCCTCGCGCGTGTCCTATCGTACATATAACCCTGGGCGTAAATATAAGGACCGGTTGGTCTTTATATTGATGTATAAATGGTCCTTATATTTCCGCCCAAAGTGGTAACAGGTATCATATAACCCTGGGCGTAAATATAAGGACCGGTTGGTATTCAAATTGATGTATAAATGATTCTTATATTTCCGCCCAGAGTGGTAAACGGTATCATATACCTCTGGACGTAAATATAAGGACCGTTAGGTATTTAATATAGATGGATAAATGGTCCTTGTATTTACGCCCAGGGTGGTACGAGGTATCATATAACTCTGAGCGTATATACAAGGACAGGTTGATCTTCATAATTGATCCTCATAATTCCGGTCGAGGTATCACATAATACACCTAACGTCGAATTTGGACACATCCCCTACCTCAGCACCCCGGGCTATGGTAATATACCTGGTATACTATATTTGGTACCTTTTAGTACTGCTGCAGTCCCGTTTCGGGGATAAAGCACTTGGATTTAGAGTAGTGTGTCCCCAAATCGGGACTGCAGTACAAAAAGGGTTAATCATACCTTGCTATAATCGTACTTCGTGTGACCGATGCTGTATTCCTCATACTGATACTGCTGTCATCGAACTCGATACGACATCGATAAAATAAAACGTAGTCGATACGATATCGATACGGATAGATTGGAGCTTGCGTTCGATGTGCGCGTTGATCGAACGGGGATGGCAGAGGGTGAAGAGGGAACAACACGTTCGATACGATATCCCACACTAATTCATCACATTTCAGATTTTTTCGATGCTTTTTCCCCTCTTATTACGTCAACTCGGAGCGATTTCAAAGCGAATAATGGAGAAATGCCCGAGTTGCAAGGCGAGGAGTCGTCTACGGCACCGATGCAACATCATTCTACCCGTACTGCTTGCCCGGCGCTGACCGTGCCCAAGGACAGTTGACAAGACTCAAGAAAGGGCGAGATAAACCCCAGGAGCCTGTGGCGGAGCCGCAACCGATCTGGGGAATGCTGTATGCAGATAACGCGGGCATCGTGTCTAGATCGAGGAACAGCCTTGCGAAGATGATGGCATATATCGTTGCAGTGTGTGGTTCGTTCTGATTGACAGTTTCGGAAGCCAAGGAGGAGGCCATGTGCCTGATGAGACGTATGGTCAGGGTCACTTTCGTTACTGAGGCAGCCGGCCTGGTGTTCAAACAAACCACCAACTTTGTGTACCTTGGGGCAACTGTGTGCGAGAACGCCGACCTTACAGCTGAAATCAACCGGCGCGTGATGCTGGCCAACCTACGTTTCAGACGGTATAGTTTGCCACTGTACGACTGTACGACCAGCCCACCGCACCGCTCCGGCTCAAAGTACGGATGCTCAAAGCCGAGGGAATGGAGACCTTGCTATACGGGTGTGCCACATGGAGCCCCACCGTGGTCCATCTCGCCATGCTGCGAGCGTCTTGCCACCGATTGCTCCTCCGCTGCATCGGACGGATGAGAAAACCTCGCGACGGTTACACCATAAGCTTTCATACGCAGACGCGCTGGTCAAGACTGGCTGTGAGAGCGTCGAGACGACGGTGCGAAAGCGGAGGATACTTTTCGCGGGTTCGTGGCTCGTATGGGTAAGGTAACGAGAGACTACCCAAACAAGTGATGTTAGGGGAACTGGATGGGGGAAAGGGTTACTTGGGAGGGAAAGAGCAGGACTGAATGGGTTGTCTCGAACGCAACCTCTCATTGTTTAAGTTGCCCATCGAAGAGACACACCGGACGCTGGCAACGAAGAAATCGGGCAAGTGGTTCAGACGTGTTGAAAGAACAAAAGAGCAGTAGATGAAGCGCTGGTTCGTTAAGGAGAAGAAAAATGTAGCCAAACGACGAGGGCTTGAGGTACAAAATGCGCAGCAACTTGATTAAGACATCGTTGGGATCAAGGCCCGGAGGGGGAGGAAGAGAGCCGCGTTGAATAAGGCGTAGCAGAAGCAGCAGCTAGGCCGGTTAAGAAAGTGAAGGCACAGGCCGAAACTTGGCACTGGCCGTCTTTCTAGTTGAGACGACCAGTGACTACTTACCGCCTAACGGTGTGTTGCAATCAATCCCTGATCGATTAATTTATTTATTTATTTTCGTTGTGATGCTGTATTCTCTGCCAAGTCGATGGTACCCCCCCCCCCCCCCCCCCCCCCCGTACCCTGCCATTCCGCGTCGGCTGCGTCACCTTATTGTTACATCTGTGTGACTCTTTGCTACGTTTCCTTGTTTTTCCGATACTGTTCATGTTTTTTCTTTGGTCCGTCTGTCTCTGTCCTCTTCGTGTCGGTTGTGTCGTCCTTGACCCACCAACTGGACATGAATAGGACTGTGCCCGTTCTTGGTTGCTGTTAGCTCCTTGTCTCTACCCTCTTCTTGTCTTCTTGCCTTCTGTCTGGTCTTCTTATGACGTCCTCATGTTGGTCCATCACCTATTAGCCATACCATACGAGTGATCGTACCAGCAAACAGCAACCTTGTTCTCGGGACTCAGCCTGCACCCTGAGCGCATGTTTGCTTCGTTCTTCTATCTTTGATTACTTCCTTTTATTTTTTGTTTTCTTTCTTCTTTCTGTTCCCGCTTCGTGCTTCTCTTTTTCCTTCTGCCCTATATTTTTTCCGAGTGTACGTATAATATGCTATTAACACCATGGATATGTTCCTGGTGTTACTTGGTTGCAAGCGCAAGTGCAAGTGCAAGTGCAAGTGCAAGTGCAAGTGCAAGTGATACGGGATGGCATACACAGGTCGTTAGTATCGTTTCCCTCACGGACTGGTATGATGTTGCGGTGCGCACTATTTCGTACTTGTTTGTTTTCTTCCATAGAGATGCATTTTTGTTACAGCCTGTATTGTAGATAGGATTTCAGAGAGGTGAGATCATCATCATCATTTTCATCATGCCTCGCGCGTGTCCTATCGTACATATAACCCTGGGCGTAAATATAAGGACCGGTTGGTCTTTATATTGATGTATAAATGGTCCTTATATTTCCGCCCAAAGTGGTAACAGGTATCATATAACCCTGGGCGTAAATATAAGGACCGGTTGGTATTCAAATTGATGTATAAATGATTCTTATATTTCCGCCCAGAGTGGTAAACGGTATCATATACCTCTGGACGTAAATATAAGGACCGTTAGGTATTTAATATAGATGGATAAATGGTCCTTGTATTTACGCCCAGGGTGGTACGAGGTATCATATAACTCTGAGCGTATATACAAGGACAGGTTGATCTTCATAGTTGATCCTCATAATTCCGGTCGAGGTATCACATAATACACCTAACGTCGAATTTGGACACATCCCCTACCTCAGCACCCCGGGCTATGGTAATATACCTGGTATACTATATTTGGTACCTTTTAGTACTGCTGCAGTCCCGTTTCGGGGATAAAGCACTTGGATTTAGAGTAGTGTGTCCCCAAATCGGGACTGCAGTACAAAAAGGGTTAATCATACCTTGCTATAATCGTACTTCGTGTGACCGATGCTGTATTCCTCATACTGATACTGCTGTCATCGAACTCGATACGACATCGATAAAATAAAACGTAGTCGATACGATATCGATACGGATAGATTGGAGCTTGCGTTCGATGTGCGCGTTGATCGAACGGGGATGGCAGAGGGTGAAGAGGGAACAACACGTTCGATACGATATCCCACACTAATTCATCACATTTCAGATTTTTTCGATGCTTTTTCCCCTCTTATTACGTCAACTCGGAGCGATTTCAAAGCGAATAATGGAGAAATGCCCGAGTTGCAAGGCGAGGAGTCGTCTACGGCACCGATGCAACATCATTCTACCCGTACTGCTTGCCCGGCGCTGACCGTGCCCAAGGACAGTTGACAAGACTCAAGTTATCATTGCTTTGGTCGCGGTTACGTAGACTGTTTACAGCAGTACAGCAGTAATACAGCAGCATTCTTTTCTTCTACGTACCAGGAAACCGGTGGGTGATACTACTGTATAATAGGAAACAGACAACATGCTTGACACCAATAGTAGTGTGTTCTTTACATTAAACCGTTGTTTCTACTAACAGTATGCCTGTGGACATCCACCACACTCAGTCAGTGTCCACGCTGATTCTTCGTCCTAAAGAGATACAAGCTCTGGTCGCAAGCAAAAGCTACAACACAGAATTACCGTACTGTAATGCAGGAAGGGGAGTACCCCATGCAATGCAGTATAAAGCAACGTAAAAACACATAACGAGCACCCGTCGTACTTGCCTAGTAGCTTGCAAGTCGATTCGGGATAGACACCGACGATGATGGTATCGCTTGCGTCGGCGAATCGCTTGCGTCGGAGAATCGCTTGCGTCAGAGAAGTCGGTGTGAGCTACAGGGCGCTCGAATATTATTTCGTTGTGATCAAAGTTCGTCGAGTACCAACAGTAGCCCAGGCCAGGGACCCGAGAATTTGAGAATTCTCGAACGTCATACGTCAGACAATATTCGAGACCCCTTCGGCCTTCTCGCGAACGCGGATTTTCTTCTGGCGATTTACCTAACTCGGGACAGCGGATCGTCACTAACCCCTGAGTAACCCTAACTCATATGCGAATCAGACAACAAAACAATGGTAAGCGTTACCCTAACCCTCATTCTGAGCCGATAAGACCCACCCAATCAACAATGGTTAGCGCTAGCCCACCCTAGCCGTAACTTTGAGACAATCAGATCCAACCAACCAGTCAGTGCTTATATAGCGCTAGCCCATCCTAACCCTAACCCTGAGCCAATGGGACCCAACCAACCCAATGGTTAGCGCTAGCCCACCCCAACTCAAACCCTAAGCCAATCAGACCCAACCAGCCAATGGTCATATACCGCCAGGTCGTCGTCTCGTACCTGGTGCTACATACACAGTGATATGTGTCGAAAGTATCGTATCGAACAAGTTGTGGCTCCAGTAGAGCTTACCGATTAGGAAAGCTCCAGCAGAGCTTACCGACTTATCGGATAAAATGGTTGACGCAATCGCTCTCTTCGAGACAAACGGACTAACGAAAACCATCGGGTCTGATTGGCTTAGACCTTTTAGTACTGAAGTTCCGTTCCGGGGACAAAGCACTGAAGTTCCAAGTACTGCTGTAGTTTGCCTCCAAAAACGGGACGGCGCACCTACAGTACAGGAGAAGAATCAGTGTTTGGGTTAGGGTTACGGCACTTCTGTTCGTCGCGTACACAGGGTGTGTCAACCATTTTCTCGCATACAGTGGGCGTCGTCCGCACTCAAGAAAAACTATGAAAAGAAAAATAGGCTCAGGTCGGCACGAACAATAGGAAAATGGGGTTAAGAAACACAGCTCAACAGTTTTGGACCAGCTCCAAATCTTATACAATAGAGTTGGATCAAGGTCGGAAAAATAAAATAAGACGTATGAGCCTGGACACCAAAGTGACGTTCCTTAACACCGGACGCCTATTGTACTGCTGTACTCAGTAGGTAAGGAACCCTCGAACGCTCACTGGAATGCTATTGTTGAGGCTCACTTGCGTAAGGTACGAATATCACTACAGTTAGTACAGTGCAGCAGTAGATATCCCCTTTGAAGGGGCCTCTTTCAAGGGGAAACCCTCTATGAGGGACCTCAAATTTCTGCCCACCATTTTGGCCCACTACTTACTCCAAGGAGCCAGTAGCAACGCTCATAAGGGATTTTGGTGTACTC
Source organism: Macrocystis pyrifera (assembly GCA_031763025.1). Lineage (NCBI taxonomy): Eukaryota > Phaeophyceae > Laminariales > Laminariaceae > Macrocystis > Macrocystis pyrifera. Next base: position 701,279 of record JASSKH010000032.1, read on the forward strand.
ATGGCATGATGGGGGATGGCCCTATTGTATAATAATATATAATGAGAAGGGTCATCCCCCGTAGTTGGTATGGAAGGGACCTCCAATCCCGAACGCACTATTTGCGGGGGACCGTATTAAATAGGACCTACGGTACACACAAAACCTATATATTTTTCGCTATTTTTACCAACAATATTTGGTCCTATTTACTATGGCCCCCCGTAGTATTATTAATAATAGGGTTCCTGAAAAGACCCTACCTCCAGCTGTAGTAATTGTAACCCTAACCCCAACCCCAACCCAACCAACCAATGTATAGGTCGTATTCGTCTCACACGCAGCGTGCGTCAACCACAGTGTCGAATAATATAAATGTCTAAAGTCTGCAAGTAGTCTACTGCTCGACTCTAGAACGCACCATTGAGAAGTCCAGAGCGAAGCATTGAACATGGCACACCCTGCACAACTACTTTAGTTGTCAGATGTCTGGCAGACAACTACTTTTGAAAAAGCTGCGCAACTAGTTGTCCTGGACAACTACTTTTGAAAAAAGCTACGCAAGTAGTTGTCCTGGACAACTAGTCCTGGACAACTAATTTTGATAAATGTTGCCACTAGTTGTCCTGGACATATATCTACTTTTGAAAAAAGCTACACAACTAGTTGCCTTGTACAACTACTTTTGATAAATGCTGCGCAACTATTAACAGTTGTCCTGGACAACTGCTTTTGGGACATGCTGCGCAACTAGTTGTCCTATACAACTACTTTTGATAAATGGTGCGCAACTAGTCGTCCTGGACAACTACTTAGGACAGCTACTTGTTGAAGAAGTTACGCAAACAGTTGTCCTGGACAACTACTGGTTGAACATGCTGTGGAACGCGTTAATAGTGGTCTGGAGGAGTCGGAGGAAGCCTAGCCTTGTGTCATCATGTAATGGAAACTCGTGCAGGCAAAATACGTTATCAAAATCAATGCAAATGCTGCAAATGCTGCAAATGCATGCATGAGAGACACCTTCATTGGGGGTGGGGGGTGAAGAAACAAAGCAACCGAGATACTAACTGAAATGACCACGATGTCGCTCGCGGCAACCGCTCCGTCAACCGAGACCCTTACAGCAGTACCACGTATTAATACTACGAATACACGGAAGAAGACGCCCTCATGATTAGAGGGGGAAAGAACACCAAAAGCAGCACACAAAAATTATCTGCGACAACCAAAACGTGTATGATCTTGGTAATGTGCAACTGGCTGCTTATCGCCGCACCGAACCAGTTGTATCAGTTAGTTATTTGTTGACATTCCCCTCCAACTCGTTTCCCACGTGATTCCGTCAGTTGTCACCACTTGTCTGGACAACTACCAAGTTCGAGCATAGTAAAAATGACCTACGGTACACACAAAACCTACATATTTCCCTAGTTTTACTCACAATATTTGGTCCTATTTACCATGGTCCCCCATAATTATTGTCCTGGACAACTACTTTTTTTGAGGAATGCTGCGCAACTACTTGTCCTTGACAACTATTTTTCGGAACAAGTTGCGCATTTACTTGTCCTGGACAACTATTTCTCGGAACCAGCTGCGCAACTAGTTGTCCTGGACACCTACTTTCAAAAATAGCTACGCAACTATATAATAGTTGCCTGAACAATATTGGGTAGTTGCAGCCGTGCACAACTATTAGTTGTATTAATAGTTGCCAGCGGTAGTTGTACAGGGTGTTTTTCAACATTGAGACCCAAATGACTACGAGTACCAGGTATTTTCGAGGTATTGACGTACCTGGTATTCAGCAGAGCGACTCCTTCAGCTTGGCCGGACTGTGAATATTAATTTTCGATAAAAAGGTTGACGCACACTGCAGTGCACGAGACAAAGGAATTAACGTCGACTTTGGTTGACATAGGGTTAGCCTTGGGGGCTTGGGGTTGGGGTAGTTCTACTCGTCTCGTACATCATGGTGTGTCAACCATTTTCTCGAAAACCAAGTGCCCTAAGCCTAACTCTACTGTACGTAACCCTAATAACGAATAAGTCAATCAGCACCCAGTCAGTCAGTGGTTAGCAGAGTTTTTCCTCTCGTCTCGTACACAGCAGTGTATCCCAGCCATTTTCTCGAAGAAGTAGTCTCGTCATCTCACAGCCTACGTGAATAAGTGGCATACACAAGGTTTCTGCGCCTGACGACGCATCGCAAGCGAAAGCGACAAAGCGCCTCCAAGAACATCGGACACTGCGGCAGGGTTGGTTGAATGAATGAACGTGTTCGTCTCTCGTGGGGTGGAAAATGCTTTCACTTCCAATGATTTCGCTATGTTTCGCGGCAGTCAGTCTCAACCATATACATCGTCTCTGTGTTTCCGCGCGTCACTTCATGAAAACAACCCCAAGACTAACTGCACAATGAACGGGTTAAATAACTGCTTTCGTCGGCTTGAAATATATATATATGTACAAACATGAAAAAAAAAATGGAGTTTCTTCAAGTACGTACTACTGCTGTAATCGAAAACTGCGCCCAGAGCCCGAGTAACGAGCCCCTGCAAAATTACAATACCCCGCACGGACCGCAGGCGACCCACCTCTCACTTTTAACCTACTACAAATATAGTACAATAGGTTTACGGTATTTCCCATTTTTGCCATATCCTCTTATTCGGGGTATGGGTGCCAAATGGGACGGGTCGACTCAGGGGTCAAAGGACTAAACGAGAACAGGGTGCCAGGCATATATTACTGTCTATTGTAGAAGCATGCATATATGTATGTATATATAGTCGTGGGTGCCTGAATTATATGCGCAGGTGGATTGTGCCCCCCCCTTCCACACATGTACGTGTAAAAATATTCCTCGTGGACACTTTGAACAATGTATGTAGCATACAACGTTACGCGTACCGAAATGAGGCGTCGACACCTCGTTTGTGCCTTCGGGTTGCTATTTTATGCTTGTGCATCGGGGTTGCATTGTTTAACACTTTCAGTACCGCAGTCCCGTTTTGGGGACAAATCACTTGGAGTTAGAGTGGTTTGTCCCCAAATCGGGACTGCGGTACTAAAGGGGTCAATGTCTCCACAACAAGGTAGCAAACCCCACTGGGTGTCAATAACCTCTCAGTTCGGCATACGTACGGTAATGGCAGATGGTATGATCTGTGGAGCGCTGGGCAGAGCGAAAACACATGCCCGTGCGTATCAACACCAATGTTCTTTCTCTCAATGCATCTGGATTGCTGGCGTGTATATTTATATGCTGTGCCTTTCGTATCCGGCGCGATGACATGATAGTGATATATCAATTTTCCTTGCTGTTGCTGCAAATGAATGCCGTATCTCTCTCTGGCTGTGCCGTGGTTGTTGGTGATTACAGAGCTTGTAAATGGAACTCTCTATGATCATATATATAGGATGAAGAATCGGCACGGACACTGGTTGTGCCGGATGTCGACGGGTAGCAACTACGTGAAAAATGGTTCCGCCCCTTTCCGAAGGTAACTACTGCAAACGCTACAAACGTACCTAGATGCTGAAGAGTTGAAGTCATGAAATAGTGCCGAAACCAACCCTTGCCAAACGTAACTAAATGCTGAAACGCTGCTTGTCTGTGGGAGCGGTCATGAAACAGTGTGACCGGTCGTGCATTGTTGCGTCAGAGTAAGGTTACTGACTGAGCATAGTTGTTTTTTTTTTTTCCAACTCGTGAGAACTCTACACGTACTCGCACGGTACTACTTACGTTCCTCCGGGGCTGTGCAGGCTGCCCTTCGTCAAGCTAGTGCTACCAATCGCATGTAAAATTTCACGACAACCTCTAGATGTCGGAGTCCGAGACGTCGTCAGTCAGCTCGCTTCCGCTCCCCGTGCAGCCATCAGACTCCACAGAGTTTGGGTCCCAGGCGATGTTGGGCGTGTGCTCGTGGGCGTGTGCTGCGTCGCCGTCAAGCTAGAGTTGCACCCCGTCTGACTGAGAACCGGGTACCCGGTGGCGGTTACCCGGAACCGTCGGAACTGGAACTGCCCCGGTCCAACTCACGGAACCGCGGGCATTTCTACTCCGGGTGCCCGTCAATTGTTCTAGATGGAACCTCCAAGACTAGGGTATACGTTGATTTATACATACACTGCAGCGGCTGTGCCTCCAGACTCTTGCCTCTCGCCCCTGTAGACTATAGACCGAGCATAGAGAATACCCCTACCTGCCTTCGCACAATACGATACACTCACAATATACCCCTACCAGCGTAAGCGGCCCCACTTCACCATGAACCAGGAGATAGACAAATCACAAGAAGTGCAAACCTTGCGATGTTTGTTGCTGTTCGCAGAGAGGCCGATGTGATTCCGGCAATGAGAGATCGAGTTAGAGTTGCACCCCGCCTCAAAATTTGGAACCGGGTACCCGACCGGGTAGGGGGCGGTGGAGGCGGAACCGGAACCGGGTACCCGGGTCCCGGCAGACTCGGTTACCCGGGTATCCCCCGGGTACCCGGGTTTCTATACACTATTTCCTCCCCTTTTAGCGTTTGGGCGGCGGCGCGCAAGGCGGACACGGGTGACTGGGCACCCGGGTTACCATACACTATTTGCTCCCCTATTTGCGTTTGAGGGGCGTCGTGGTAAGGCGGACACGGGTACCCGGGTATCGGGTACCCGGGTTACCATATCTCATTGCGCCGCAAGTTTCTCTGCGAACAGCAAAAAACCTCGAAAGGTTTGGACTCTTGCGATTGATCTATCTCCTGGTTCTGGCAAAGTAGGGCCGCTTACGCTGGTAGGGGTAGCGTGTGTATCGTGTTGTGCGAAGGCAGGTAGTGGTATTGTCTATGCTCGGTCTATAGTCTGCAGGGGCGAGAGGCAAAAGTCTAGGGGCACAGCCGCTGCAGTGCATGTATAAATCAACGTATACCCTAGTCTTGGGGCGCCGTATAGAACAATTGACGGGTACCCGGGTACTCGGGGTACAAATACCAGCGGTTCCGTGAGTTGGACTGGGACGGTGCCGGTTCCGACGATTCGGGTACCCACCACCGGGTATCCGGTTCTCAGTCAGACGGGGTGCAGCTCTAGATCGACCACAATGGTTTCCGCACGGGTTGATATATTGGATGTTTGATGAGATAGATGATTGGACGGATATCTCTGCGGGTTCTCTTAGTTTGGGATTTTTTATATGTAATATATTAACAATGTGTTTTCTTTGTTGCAGCAGCATGGGCGAAGGTTTCCTCAGCATTACTTACTTCCTTCTTCGTAGTTTCTGGGTGTGTGGATGTTTATAGCATGATTTGTTAGATGCAACCAATAATATTCGAGGATATTCCTGACGGCTTGACGAGCGCAATAGGGGTAGGAGGAAAAATTACGTTCCATGCTTTTATTTCAACTCCCCGCTCTCCATCACTCCCCACCTCTCTATATATTCGATCTCACAGAGAATACCCCTGTACCTACTTGCCTTCAGCCTTCATTCTTTGGCATGATTCATCGAGAGCGGCGAAATGAAAACTCATGCTTTCCCACCTTTCGCCTTTTACCACCCCGCCGCTCAAAGGCTACGAGGGGAGCAAATAGTGTATGGTAACCCGGGTACCCGGGTACCCGTGTCCGCCTTACCACGCCGCCGCTCAAACGCTAAAAGGGGAGCAAATAGTGTATGGTGACCCGAGTACCCGGGTACCCGTGTCTGCCTGGGACCCGGGTACCCGGTTCCGGTTCCGCCTCAACCGCCCCCCACCCGGTCGGGTACCCGGTTCTAAAGTTTGAGGCCGGGGTGCAACTCTACGTCAAGCTAAAGGCGAATAAACAGGGTTTTCCACGTACATATGTAGGTTTTCTTTACCCAGGAAAAGGGAACCAAAGTATTTGCGTCATTTTTCGAATTACTTACCAGGTACGCTGGAGTCACTTCGTCGTAAGTACCCGAAACGCAGTACTTCCCATCCCTGCTTCAGATCGTATAAAATCAGCAACGCATGTAGTCAGTAGCATGCAAGCTCCGTGCAGACGCGGGGGGGGTGTTGTCCAGGGCTGTTCGCGGCTCGCGTCACATCTCACGGGTCAGGTCGAGTCGGGTCGGGTCACTGACCCGACCCGACCCGACCGGTGTAAAAAATGTTCTTGAGAAAAGTTTTTGACCTGACCCGACCCGATCCACCTTATTTAGGAAACCTCCTGACCCGACTCGACTCGACCCGACTCGCGATATTTGAAGTCATCCTGACTCGACCCGACCCGACCAGTGGTATTTGAAAACCTCGTGAGTCGATCCGCCCTGACCCGTGAGATTTAGAACACGTCCTGACCCGACCCGACCCGACCCGCCAGATACCGATTAACCCATGAGATACGCATTATGTCGCGGATTGCCTCACCTCAACCTGAGAGACCATTTCTCTCAGTCCGCGGTTTCGAGCCGCGGATCCGGTCGCTGGGTCGGTATTTAAAAAAGCAGCAATGTTCATCTTCGTAGTCCGAGGTGACATGTGGACTGGTTGTAGTGGGTATGATGAATGCACACATGTGCGTACAAATATGCATTTGTAGGTATTTCAATGTTCGAATATCATATCAAAAGAGAATCCTTCGGGCAGAAAGCGGGAAGTTTCAAAAGCGTCGGATCCCCTCTTTCACATGGCAATGGTCTTGGGGTTGCTTTTTCATTAAGTGATGTACGTCAGCGCAGAACCCTTGTATATTATGAATTGTATGCGCCCCTTTCGTTTTATTTTCGCATCTCAAGTACGATGAAACTTCTGGCGATGAAGGATAAGACATAGACTCTGGTGGCTCCCCTGATGTCGTACACTTGTTAATATCGCGCCCAGCAGGGTCAACGAGATAATTGCGTGATACATAATTATATTATACTCTGGGGTAATTGGTAAGTTTGTACGTATGCCGTCGGGATTTTCGGCGCATATATAAGAGTCAGTCACATCAGGCGCATCGGCGGACAATAAAGTACGGTTTCCCCGTTGGTTGAGGTTCGAGACACAATACAGAATATTCCTTGCCGAATCGTATAAAATGTTTGCCAAGTTTACGGAAATCCTGTACCAGGTATTGTTGCTGACCGTTGACAGTTTTTCATTTTCCCGTGGGTGTTACGTATTGTGCTACTCATCTCAATTAACATTTTTGCCTGAGGTATACGGCTTCTTTCAGATAATGTACTATTGCTGTTCTGCTGTTCTGTGAAGCTGTTGACGCACGCTGGCACAGCAGCCACATGGAATCGTCATAGCATTTCTGCGCCGTCTTTTTAGTTAAAAAAACATGGGCCGTCCGCGGGTCAAGTTAAACCTCACGGGTCAGGTCGGGTCGGGTCGGGATAGCTGACCCGACCTGACCCGCGAGATTTCAACCTCCTGACCGGACCCGATCCGTGAGATTTGAAAACCTGCTGACCCAACCCGACCCGACCCCCGACCCGACCAGCGAGATTTGAAAAAATCCTGACCCGACCCGACCCGTGAGATTTGAAAACATCATGACCCGACCCGGCCTGACCTGTATGATTTTGAACACCTCCTAACCCGAACCGACCCACCAGATTCCGATTGACCCGTGAGGTACGGGTCATGTCGCGGGTCGTTCACCTCGACCCGTGAGACCATTTGTCTCGACCCGCGGGTTCGACCGTCGGATCCGGCCCGTGGGTCCTCACTTGAAAAGCAAATTACTATGTAGTCTTCATTTTTGCCCCCCGCAGTGATGTGAGTGGCCTTGCTGTAGTGGATCAGGGCATCCATTCGTTTGTTAATTAGGGCTTGAGCGTCTGTTGCGCGGAGGGCGTTCTTTTCATCGTACGTGTGAATATACACCTCAAAAATCGCTTAGGACGCAATGTTTTTTATACGTGTATTATTAGCGGCTTCCCGAGCCTCGAAACAGAAGAGATGTGTGTAGTGTTTCGTTCTCCCGAGGGAGAATTGCAAACGATTTCACCGCTTGACGTACAAAGAGATAGTACATGAGAAGTGTGTCCACTGGTCCAAACAGGATGTACAAGGTATGGAGCAATTATAGAAATAATGAAAAACAACAAAACGGAATGCAACTATTAATTAATATTAATGATGTATTAAAAAACTGCCGGAAAAAACTTCACCTTCCGCGAACGGAAAACAGAGCTCAAAGCGTAGTATTATCGAGGTAGGAGAAACACTCGTGTTTAGTATGTACGGGAGAAGTTGACCAATCAGATCAACACGGGTTGTCCTACTCGTAACGTATACAACAGGGTAGTCTAGGAGGTGCACATGAGACCAGTTCTACTGTATGTAGCAGTTGTCTCGCGATGGAGAGGACGCAGCGAGGCAGAGTCGTCAAGACAGGTCCAACGTATGAATGATACTGTGGGCGGGTGGGTGCTCCTGGTCGTCTTCACTGTTCGGTTTGGCGCTGGCATTGGCATCTCGGGACTACACACACACATGTTCGAAATTCTTCGCTTACGCCTAAGACAAAAGAGGACCCAAGATTTGTTTTTCGCCTTCGGTCAATTAGACGCCGCAAAAATGATGACGCCGCCGCGTTGGCGGAAAGTGGCGGCGCTCAAAATCCGTGTCCCGGCAGGCCGCACATCGCCTTTGGCGAGCGTTGCGCGAAACAGAGATTTCAACCAAAATGTTGCGCCAACGCAACAGCTAAATGTTGGCAGTGCCCTGGTATGGATGGATGCGGACATGCGTTAATTTTAGTAATAGTGTTTTAATATAATACCGAAAGAAATACTATTAATAATGAGTAATGGTGTTAGATAAGCCTTTGGGCAGAAAGAGGCAAGCTTTTGAAACATCGGGTCCGCGGGCCAGCTACGCGGGTCCGACCCGCGAGTCAGCAAAAAAACAACTCGCGGGTCGTGCTGGCCCGACCCGCGGGCGAACCTTTTCTCGCGGGTCATGACCTGACCCGACCCGTGAGCTTTTCATCACCTCTTGACCCGACCTGACCCGACCCGCGAGATTTGAAAGCTTCTTGACCAGACCCGACCCGACACTTCTTTTTTTTTTACGCGATCTGATCCGACCTGCGAGATCAGAAAACCTATTGGCCCGAACTGACCCGACCCGGCCCATGACATTTGAACACCTCGTGACCCGACCCGGGTCGGGTCATGGCTGACGCGCGAACAGCCCTGGAAAAAAAAACACAGAAAATAACGTAAGGACTACCAGGTTCGTAGGAGTATGGTACTCGCTGCTGTACTGCTACCTGGTATGTCTTCTCTTCAGAATAAATCGTATATATGTATTTACTCCCTAGCTGAGCTTCAGCAGTACACCCAGTGTCCGTCCTGATTCCTTATCCTATACATAGAGATAATAATTCTGTGGCCACGGACCGTGAGAGAGGAAGACCGAACACAAAAACAATCGAGAATTCATGTGTACCTGGTATAAAACAGCGTACCAGGTACGAGAACCCAATAACACAAGTAAGACAAAAAAATACGAAGAAGACAACACATGTAAAACAAAAATAACCTTGAAATGAAAGAGAAATTAACACAAATGACGCAATGAGATCAGAAAGGCTGCCAGAAGGAAGGCATGCCAGGTACGTACTCAGGAAGGACAGATACAGTAGCTGCTGCACGGACGAAGCAACATGAAGGAGAGGAAGATACCGGCATAAGGACCGCGGGGACGGGAAAGGAAACAGAGGGAGAGACAAAGAAAAAAGCAAGAAGCAAGAGAGAAGGGGGGAAAAGAGATAACAGCATATCGTACTCCAGGCGGTGATGGTAACATAGGTGCCCGTCTCTGCTAGAAAATCGATTCTGGAACCTAGCCGCACCCTTTGCCGTCGCCTTCCTTCGTACTCTCGTCAATAGCGGTGTCAAGTGTCAGTACATACTGCCGCAGTCGCGCCGTCCCCCATTGCTTGAGTAACAACAAGAAACAAGCAAAAACAACGAACTGCTAAAATTCAAGGGCTAGTCAACCCGATACCTATAGGTAGCGGATATATCATTTCATTTCTCCATTCGTCAACAGCTGTATCAGTACGGCTGTGCCCTCCGCGCCCCAACCCCTTGTCGCCGCTCTTGGCGTCCTCAGTTACGTACACAACACTACAACACCGTTATGAATACATACTTGCGCCACAAAAGACGCAGGATGCCAACTCTGTACTTTGCTGTTCCTGGTTCACCATGCATATGGTGGGTCACCATTCAAGCCTCAGTTTGGAGCGTGGGACGCGAGACAGCAAGTAGTCGGGACCCGGAAATCGACGGTTATATTTAGACGGTTGGGTTTCGCGCCAGATTTGTTGAAATAGTAATAGTGTAGTGCTGGCTCTTCGAACATCTGTTTTCGGCGGGAAAATATATGTTTGAAGTTGAAACCCAAGTACAGTTTAGTACCAGGTAAAGAAAGAGGCCTACTGCCTACGTGGGGCACGATGCTCGCCTTTCGCCTTTCGCCTGATGCATGTACGTAAAGAGGTTTGGGGTGTGGGTATGTACGTGCCGTATCTGTGTGCAGTGTCTTCACTGCTGTGAGTGCGGTACGGACTCCTCCATTGACCTCACAACCGAACAGCACACAGCTGAGCTGCAGTCGTCGCGAGTTTGTGCTTGACGTGCATATCGGTAGCAGGTACCCCTGGATATAAATGTAAAGGCTGTTTAGACTTCATGTGTGTACCCCAACGCTCGTTACATTTCCGTCGATACGTCATGGTATACGGTACTTTTATGTACGTAAAATTCAGCTCTGTGCTCTATACCGGACAGGGTCATGGGGTGGTACAATCCAAAAGCAGCAACAAACTCTGGTACAAGGGTGAACCTCTATACAACAGAGTGTGTACGACGTACCTCAACCTTCTAGCTAGTTGGCCCGGCTGCCCCAGTCGCCAGTCCGCTTCACCAGTCTGTTGTGCTGCTGAACTGAGCACTGCTGTGAATCTGTGAATGCTGTTGGGTGCTATGTGCTGTACCCTCCCAGTTCAGAAGTGGTCTTCGAGTATTTTTTATCGTAGATCGCGGGGAAAAGTAGAAACTGGAAAGAAGCCAGCAAACAACTTCAATTTTAGAACATAAACATTCGTCGTACAAGTAATAAAAATAAAGATTTTTAATTTTTACGATTTTGTTCCCGTGATTTAATTCCTTTATTTTTCCGTGATTTGTTTTCTGTATTTTTATTAATATATATTTCTGATATTTATTTGCTGCATTTTTCCTGCCAAAACAAAATAGCCAAAATATATGCTCGGGCACCGGGCACCGGACACACTCTTGGTGAGATAGATGTTCTTATTCTACTCTATGTACGAGTATCAAAGAGTTCTGTATCTTTTCGATACAGCCCCGACCCCAGCCCTCACAGAAATCGGAAAAAAATATCCAGATATCCAAGTAGAAATAACGTGTTTGTGAAGGTATCCATAAGTTTTTTATGGTCGCGAAATTACGTACTGGTACCTGGTATGATATTCCTCGACAGTAGTCCTGTGAGATGCCAATGCTTTTGCGTATACGTACGTATGTACCACACTGACAGAAGAGTTTAGGAGGAGAACAGGCGGGGCACAGAAGTGTGTGGGGACACAGACGACAGACGGAACGAAGATCAAGCGAATGGTGAAAGGCCCAACACGTAAACGTGTGCGTCATGGGGCGCGTTAGCTCATCAGCTCCAAGGAATGAATGTTGTGTCCACGTGGTGTGGTGGTGGCTTTGCTGGCTGGTGTCATTGCTTGTTTTATGCTTGGCGTGTGGCTCGTGCCTGCTCTTTTTGCTTATCTACGTGCCTGCGTGCCCTCCTTGGTGGTCTATGCACCCGCCCTGAACCACTAGAAAAATTCCGCAAATAGTCGTGGAAAGCATCAATCATTCCGGGAAAGGACGGAAGGCTTCAGGAATCAGCAGCTGCTCCATTCCGTATTGATGTCAAACACCAAACAACAACGTGCCCCGTTTGCTCCGGCAGCACCAACCACAGCCAGCCCCGGTGCCAGCCGCACACCTAAGCCACAACTACCCCCCTTCTCCCCACCTCCAAAATTATCGTACCAATCTCAATAATCCAGCAGCCCTGCCCCACAACACAGCATCAAGCAGCGCTAATCAACCCAACCGGATCAAGGCTACTCTCATCCGCTCCTTCCTGCTTCCACTACTGCTTGCTGTCTGCATCGTCGAAGCCCGCCTCCGAAGCGGCGACTTGTTGATACGTACTGTGTTTCGAGCTTCTTGAAGGCTGAAGTACTACGACTACTACCGTCGTGGTACGATACTATTACTACGAGCACCCCTGGTGTTCGGTCAGGTGTGTGGTGCGTGCCGTGCCTTTTGCGCCCTGTAAGGTGTGGTTGTACGTTGCAAGATCGCTTCAAGCTTTCAGACTCATATGCCCTCTGGTCAGCTGGTAGTTTGCAACGCCGCTGTGCTGGTTGCGGTGTGAGTCACATTCATTCGTGATGACGGATTCCCATGTAGCCCATGGCCTACTATTATTATAATACTACTACTATTAATGTCAATAGAACGTATAGACGTCTTGTCCCGCTTGTGTGCCCTGCTGTACCAGTAGAAGTTACCACCGCTGCCTACTGGGCCTACACCTACAGCACAGCAGAAATAAGTGGTTTATAATAGTGTGGTACCCATCCATCGATATATTATTAGCTTCGTGCTGTTGTCGCTGCTGCTGCTGCTGTGTACAGCACTGTGCTGTCGTCCTGGACTGGTGGCGACATTGCGTCTCATACCCGGCAGTGCGTGCGAACCACACTCATGGCACTCCTTTTGTTCCGAGCAAAGATTGGACCATTGATGACGTCCAAGTATCTGTATGGGGCATTCGATACGAGTTGCTGTCTCATGTTGCATGTGTGGTCTCGGTTCGACTTTATTGTTTCCAGTCTGCAGTCTCCACCGACAACGGCTGTTTTTCGTACCTTTTATAGGGCGCCGTTGGGCTTATTATTTACCGCACCTCATGCTCCGCATACATTACTTGCACATATATATATATACTGTATATTGCCATATATAACTACCATATACGTGCCACCAGTACATATGACATATGACATCACCGTCGATATCCGCATCCGACACCACACCGCCGTTGCTGCGTTGCTGCGTTACCTGCCCGACGTTTGTTCGGTCCCATCTGCACGTCGACATGTACACTCTACGTCCTCTCCACCTAATGTACAACAACAGCAGTAGGCGAAACAAGAAGCAGAAAAAGATCCATTTTTACCCTGCACATCGATCATCGGGCCTACAAATCCCATCGGGCACGGCGCGACACCACACCAGGCGCACCGCATCGCACCGTACGATTCCCAAGACAGACACCTGACAAGGTCGCAATATCAGAGATGGAGAACTGGAGGCAAGAGAGATACTCTGAGGTCTCCAAGGCCCTGAAGCGTATAGAGCGGAGGGAAGACAAGCTCGGCCGACGCATAGACGGTTCTTCTGTGACTCTGTCGCAGCGGCAGGAGCACCACAGCAGGCAGGACGCGAGGCAATTGGCGGCGTGGTCTGAGGAGCTGGCGAGGCTTCGCGACATGAACGACCGATTGGTGGACTTCAGGGATGGCCTGTACTTCTACTCCAACATGGATTATGTGGAAGCTCTGAACGAATGGGAGCATGAAGTAGAAAAGTGAGCCACTTTCTGATGCTACGCTGTGTAAATAGTGAAATAGTCAGTACTACAGCAGAGTACGTCGTACTACAGTTTCAGCGTTTTGTTTGTAGTTTCGAGCCACTACCATGGTAGAACATTTTTATGCAAGTAGGAATGTAGGAATCATGTCAGTACCAGCCCTTGCGTACGTACACACGAATACTAAATGAATCGTACCAGGTACCAGGTAGGCAGCACATGAGCAAGCCAATAGAAAGAACGCATACACCTGTAGTACAAGTACAGCAAAGAATTCATAGAATGCCTACCCAGCTGTGGGCTTCGTTCTACTACATGATGCCTGGTACTCTGTTGCTGCCTATCAGGTATATCCCATGCATAGATAGCCTGGGATGGAAGGTTACAACAGCAGTAGTAGTAATAGATATCCTGCATTGCTGTTGCTGTGCCGCTACGAACTCGTGTTGTAAAAGTCCCTTCTTCAGTCTATCGGGGTTCATAGCAACAACTGACTCCACTATTAATACTGCTGCTGCTGTATAGACTACAGCGGCTGTCTCAATATACAAGCAGCAGGCCTTTTGTGTGTAGGATTTATCGTACAAGGTACCCTATTCGTAGGGTACAGCATACCGCAGTACCTGGTATAATAATTCCGGACGAACGCCATCTTGAAGCTTGAGACAATGTCCAGAACGCGCGCCTCCTCCACAGAATTCCAGGCTGGGAACCTTCATGTGTGTAATTTTGAAGGGAAGATCCAGAAAGACGTCGTCCCGTTCCGTGTCGCGGGGTTATACTAGTCTGTGGACCGGCAGTTCTTCGTATCAGGAAAAAAAAAGCATTGAGATCATAATTTCTCTAACCTGTTGGCAAGAAGAGCTTGGTGTGGATATTCTTTTGCTCGTATTATTAATTAATACGAGTATCAGGCACAGCAGTACGTGGTGATAATTCGATCGTGCATTCCACGGGGTGTGTACGAGTAAGCACATTTATTTTCAGAGTTGTCCATTATTGATAATATGTACCAGGTACGAGAGGGTACAAATTATTACCAGGTACTTGCGTACTTGCATGTACAATGATAATATGCGGGTGCTGTATCTACTGGACTTTGAAGTAACCGCTATGGCACCCTGAGATGGCCACCGAAACAATATGTGGTACCTTTCTTGTTAGTACAGCAGTAGTATACTATACTAGACTATAACCGTACGCCACGAGCGGCGTGGGCACCCCGCAGTTGTAGTTAGATCATGTTGCGCCAGTGACTGACTCGTTGCGTTGTTACTCGAACACCGAGTGCCACATATCGTCTCGCGGTCAACCCGTATGGCATTTTAGATGTATTTGTCATTTTTATTTATTATTTTCCTCCCAGAAATCCCGGCACAATTAATTGTTGGCACAAATCATGCAAAAATGCGAAAACGCTACCTCCCGTATCGGTATATATATACTTCGAACTATTTACTTGCCATGTATACTGCACCGTGAGCTCTTACGTACGTACCACAGACCGGTACCTACACGATAGGTTCGATGTCGGGATATGAAGTCTCAAGTCCAGCGCGCATCGTCTCTAAAGCTCAGTCAGTAGTCTAATGTTTGGCTTTGTTTTGCATCGCCATGTCGCCTTCGTTTGCCTTTTGTTTGTGACATGGTAGGATCTGCGTGAAAGCCGAGGGCTTCAGCAGCAGCAGCAGCAGCAGCAGCAGTTCTCTCATTGGCTCGAAGAGAATTCACGCAACAGCAACCTCCAACAGCCGACGCCACAGCGGTGGTATGAACGGCAGTTACTACAATTGAAATTCATGGTGGTGATGGTATAGTAGTCATGTTGCAGTGCAGATACTTGTGGTGTGGTGGTGGTGGTGTTGGAACCGCAAGGTCAGAGGTCAATCGAGTTTAGAGAAATGCATGCGCGCTCTCCGGCTTGAATGTGGTCGACAGCAGCAGCTCGGGGCTCGAGGCTCTGCATAGTGCGTGAGAGTGGTTGATATAGCAGCGGTATACTTACTCTACTGGCTAAAGCGCGAGAGAGACTGATAAGCAGCGAAGAAAACGTAGATCACGGCGAAGGAAATCGAGTCGCATCGTCAGGAGTTAAGCTGGGTTTAGAGCTGCGCAAACACGTTCTCCGGCCCGAGTGCCATTGAGCGCGGCGGGGCTTTTAGATATATACCTGATACCTGTGACGACACAGCAGCGCAATACAAACAGTAGTACAGTTCGAGGGGGAACAGTCGGCTGCGGACTAGATTTAGACTATTAATTATAGATGATTTTTTTTTTTTTTCCATGCGAAGTAGAAGTGACATGTCGACGAAATTCGCGCGCGAACTAAAGAGCCATCCACCAAAAGCAAACAGGGATTCTTTGATGTGCAAGCTTTTCTCGCGAACCGGGCAGGGTTTCTTTGAATGCAGGCGTTTGTTCTTGGGCCGCACGTTGTGCTTGCACCGCGAGCATAGGAGGGTATATAGAAGAGTAAGTGTGTTATACTCGTGCATCTTGGTAAGGGGACAATACCCTTTCGTTGACGGGTGTTGTTGTGGGCTCCGTGAGGAATCCCAGAGTCTTGCGGAAGACATACAGAGTAGTGGTAGATATAGACGCAGAGCTTTTAACATCCGGTAGGGGGTTATAATACCGTTGACTTGTTGCGTGCCGTTGATTTTATTTCATTCGTGTTACACTTGTACTGACTGGAGCACCTATCCCACCAGGGGGCGTAGCGCCAAAATGTTGGTGGTTTATATTTTGGTTGATTTTTTCGGGCGTCGAATCGTACTGACTAGTCTACGGGAGTAACATTACCGTTGACTTGACTGGAAGCGCACTGACGAAGTATACCGAAGCATTACCACCGTTGGCTTGTTGGGTCGTGCCGTTTGATTTGATTCGAACCGTAGTAATGACTGATCATATAATAGATGGTCTCACTAGATAGAGCACTAGAGGGGAGGGTAGTGCCAAATGTATGGCGGTGATATGTTTGCTTGCTTGTGTGTGGCATGCAGTTGTTTTGATGTGAATCGTAGCGACTATATACTGTATCGGTCTCTATACGAGCACTCATCATCCCACGAGGGGGGGGAGTAGCCCCACACCCACATGCTGGTGTGCGCAGGTCGATTGTTGTTCTTGTATGTATACCCGCTGCCGGCGCTTCGGGAGACGCAGGGCCAAAAGCGCAAAATTGTGTGGCGCTTTGTGGTCGTCAGAGGACATTCAGGGTACATCCCCAGGTTTCCTAGTTGGTGGATGCTTGTGACGGGGATCCTCCCCACCCGCGGCTGGGTTTCGGATCTACCCCCCCCCCTCTTCCGCTTCAAGTATCACGTTGTCTGACGACGTTTATTTTGTCGCCTCAATATACCCCACTCTGTCCGCAATTGCAAACGGCCGTGTGGGTGCAGTAGTAGTCATTCTCTGTCCGGAAATGTAGAAATCCGTTCGGGTGTGTTGAAGTTAATGCTGAACACGTCCTGATGTTTCCGGACAGAGTGCTAAAAGGCCGTTGGTTTGCTTCCTTTCGTGTTTCAGCCAGGGACGACGTCGATATAGAAGTAGCGATCTCCGTCGCTACTCCGTTGATGCTTTTGCCGTGTTCGCCGTAGTAGTGGTAGTTGTAGTAGTAGTCACTCACTCGGACGAAGGGGGCGGGTTTGTGGAGTGAGTAGTAAGTTTGTGTTTATGTGTTGTTGACTGTTTTGGGGGGTTGCATGCGGGTGGGGTGGCGTTTCGATTTTTTTTAGGCCGGGGGAGGGGGGGGCGTTTTATTTGAGGAGGGTGGATTTTTTCGGGGGGGGGGGGGGGGGGGGGGGGGGGGGGGGAAGTGGGGCTTCGAGACTCGCTGAGCGACCACGTGCGCCGTGTTGTGTAGAGCGTGCGTGGTTATTTCATGAGCGAGCGAGTCCTTAGCCCCTACCCTTGCCACCTACCGCTCAATTCGGAAATGAAAGGACCGTGTGGGTACTCCTATTAGTACCCAAACGGTCCTTACATAGCGAATAGAGTGATATTAATAGTCGCTCTCGAGTTTACAGAGTAGTTTTTTTTTGTGGCGAATTTCGTGTTCCGAAACAGAGTTTTTTTTTTTTTTTTTTTAAATGAACGGCCGGCCGGCCGGCCGTGTGTGTGGCCGCTTCTATTTTTTTTCCTGCTCGGAAGCTGTGAATAGGCGGTTTCTATTTGTCGCTGCACTTCAAGCAGCCCCTTACCTGTCTGTGTGCAGAGGAGACGGAATACAGAGGGAAGCAGTCCCTCTTTGACTATCCCTCCAATCTGGCTGCGACTTTAATAAGCAGATCATTGGTGACCGCGGAATATTTTTCAAGTTTTAAAGGACTTTTGGCATATGAATACCATAGGTATACCAGTATACGTTACATGGACCATGTGACTTAAGACAGTGCAGACGTTTTCATGGACCTGGACGTATGAAGTTCTAATGGAGTTGTGACTTGAACAAACAGTGCAAAGGTTGGTGTATTGGACCCGTGACCAGCGCAAGTACAGGAGGTTTAAAGGATTTGTTACTTGTATAGTACAGAAGTAGCTCCGCAGCGTGTATGCACGAGGATACGCGCGCCCCCCTCCCCGCCCGTCCGGAAGTCTGACTGAAATACACCGGGTAGCCTCTTGCTTGCGATTTGTGATTGGGTGGATTAGTCACGACGTTGGTCCTCGATGGGTGGGAATGTGAATCGGTTTCACACATGCATGTATGCGTTGTGCGTGCCGCACGCCTCTAGCAGATAGTGATGGCCAAACTGGACAACAGGAGGAGGAGTAGTGCGCTAAACAATTAATAGCGCCCATCGCGAATAAGCGCGATTTTCAATCTCAAGTCGACGGGCGAGTATGAGATTAGTGCTGAACCCGATACGAGACGAAAAAAAGGAGGTGGGAATGAAAGTTTAGGTCGCGGGCGGTGGGTGGGAGTGTACTCGATATCATGTCATGTCATGCATGGCCGTAGTCGTATGGCCA
Organism: Macrocystis pyrifera; assembly: GCA_031763025.1. Taxonomy (NCBI): domain Eukaryota; class Phaeophyceae; order Laminariales; family Laminariaceae; genus Macrocystis; species Macrocystis pyrifera. The sequence continues at coordinate 719,899 of JASSKH010000032.1, forward strand.
TAGACCTGGCATCCCTACCACGCCGGGACTGAGCACGTGGGGCAGACATTGCTCGCTTGCAGTCTGCAGGGGGGTATACCTTGTGACCCTCAGTCTGCTTATATTTTGTAGGGGTGGGGGGGGGGGTGGACTATGTACCTTGTGCCCCCCAGTCTGATTGCGTTCTAGATGTTAATGACGATAAACCATAAGTACCCGATATTCCTCTATGGATGGTAGTTTTCAGTAGTACATACTTGGTGACTCCCGACATGATTATGTTCTGGATGGATTGAAGGGCGATAGCTTTTGATAAAAGGTTCCAGGTCCCGATATATTACTCTTACTCTTTTGTATGGATGAAAGTTTGGTGCATAATGATGGTCGGATTTCGGAAGCCGGCTGCTTCGCTCGGTGGTGTTGACCTTTTTGGTAGTGCGCTGTACGTCAACCTACACTAATCTGAGCCGAATTCCAAGTGTTTAGTCCCCGCTACCCACACTACCTACCGGAATCGGGTCAACGAGCTTTAGGACCACAGTCCCGTTGTGGAGTGTGGGGACAAACTCTGAAGAAGAATTTGAGTGGCTTGTCCTCAAAACGGGACTGTAGTACTTCGGTACCAAAGGGGCGAAGGGGCGGCCCCGCGACTTATTGGATAAGTCGTTCGATCGCGTAGTTCGGTTCTCGGGGTAAAGAAGAAGCTGGTGCACAGCAGGAGGAGCCACGATGATAGCAGTGGACGTTGCGCGTCTTCGTACCCGTCACCGTAACGATAGAGGAGGCTGCGATCGCGACCAACGTGGACATTGAAACCATTCAAGATGCATCCTTATTATTTATTCAATCCTGAAAACGTGTCTTATCTGTCATCGTGAGCGTCCCAGCCTTGCCTTTCCAAGTGGACGGGTAATAGAGAGAGTTGGAGGCACATCCAGTCAGTGGAACACTAGGTCTCGTGTTACTTACGACGCAGAAAACGCCTGCTTAACCGCACGAGCTCGAGTACGCACAGCAACGTATTAAACTAGTCGGTATTGCACGCAACGAACTGTCATACTTGGCCAACTAACAAGTAGTCGGTGACTTGTAGTCAGCCAAGTCACAGTTGTTATGGTATGCCCTCTCCCCTGTTGCGGCGTCATGATTTGTAGCAAAATTTCCTCATACCTGGCAGGCGTTTCGTGTTCCTGGCTGATGAATTTTTCGCCCCTTCGATGAGAAGACATCCGGCGAGCAAGTGCGCAGCTAAGACAACAAATCATAACTTCCAAGCACCTTGTGTGAGTGGACAGAGCAGAGCCAGAAGCACTACTTGCATAGCTGTAGTCGGTCCCTAGGTCCATATTGCCATTAAACATACCACAATCCTATATGTTGGATTACAAAAAGGGAGGGTGTCGTGTTCATACCTGTGGTAATTTCTATCACTGCGACCGCACTTATTTCCCCCCCTTCTAATTTTCAAGCAGGGTGTCCCGCAAACGTGGCTACAAGGTTTATGCGTCGATATGGGGGCTATTGTCCTCCCGACGACGGACGACGCCAATGTAGGGGGGGCGAGCGGACGCTCCGGGCAGGTATTCTCTCTCTCAAGTGTAATTGTGGTGTGGAGTACACACCAAGGTAGGTCGGTAGGTAGGGTCTACACGGACGGAGTGACAGACCTTGGGGTGTGGCCTTGAACTTGTTGACAATAAGGCGGTGCTATCCAGGGGGAGGGGGGTGAGGGGGGCTGGTATCCACACTACTAGGCCCTTTCGCGGCGGCTCAGAGGAGGTAGGTGTAGACTCTGGGTGACGTACGTACGTCGGACGGCCAAGCGAAGCGAACCACAAGCTGCTTGGTGTGGATGGAACACGAAAAGCTGACACACCTGCTCTCTGGCTCTCTGAGCACTCAAGGAACGAACCAGCCGAAGGTCCAATCGCAGCTTGTCAAAAAATAGCGGCGAAGATTACTATATTAATACCGAAAAACACCTTCCGGTACCAGTACCTTCCGGTACGAGGTAGACATCACTGTAGAGTCACACGGAAACACGAGGGTGGGGGAACGTACTCCTGACATGCACGGCCGTAGTCGTATATATGACCGTATACCCTCGCATCTCTACATTGCCGGGACGGAGCACGTCGGGTTTTCACCGACCGCGCAAGGTGTTTGCTTGCACCAAGCGCGACGCGCCGTTAAGTTTTCACAGCGAGTCGCACGGAGGGCGAGCCCCATCCTGGGGGCTGGGTAAAATCCTCCGTGGACTTGAGAGGGAAAAAGACCAAAAAAAGGTAACGATGGCCACTGCAAAATTGGGGGATGGTACAGATTGTTGTCCGAGATACAATGTGACACCCGCAAGGAATCGTACTGCATACGAGCGCACAATGATCCTCCTAACCGTATCGCCGAATGCCCCCCACGTGCTCGTAAACGTTTGAGAACACCAAAGTCATTGTTTTTTTTTGTTCGTTATCGAAGGGATCCTAAAGGGGTCAGATTTAGCGACACAACAAAAAAAATGGGTCTTGTATCACCCGCCCAAGAGCAGGGTGGGCACGCGCGCACCAGTACTCGCACAGGATAGGGGGCCATGTTGCCTGGGCCCATGCCGTGCCGTGCCGTGCCGTGTACGTACGACTTCTTCTTGCATTGTGTCATGTCATAGTTCCGACACCCAACTACAATAGTCTCATTCCATATCAGGTGCCCGGTACTCTCTGCTACGTAAAGATCATCGGTCAACCATTGTAGTGCATGCATTGGTTGATGCTGCAATCGCCACATTTTTCCCTCACGCACAGGTCCCAAAGAGGTTGATTAACTGTAATGCAGCGCCAACGATAACGCGATGCTGCCCTGCTGTTCCCTAGGTGTTGAGAAGGAAGGCTGGATGGAGCCATAGATTTTTCTGGGAATTTTCGGACTTTGTAGTCCCAAAAGAGGGTTACTAATACATGTAGGCATCATACATGCGCGTGGAAGCTCAAACCAAGCTTGACCACAACATTTAGGGTATAATACGTACCAGGTAGATACTAAAATAATGCTCGAAATACGAGCTACCGAACCCCACATCAATCACACAAAATAGCTACCAGAGATTAGGTATCACACATTGCCACATGGCCAGGTCGGCAGAGCTTAAGCGGCGCACATGCGCCCAAACATACCGAACGCTGTCTCCCTCACCCCACCACGGTACCTACATCGAACTTCACCAACTTCAAGATATCTTCCAGTCGAAAGGTACATACTTTCGGTATATGTACCCGGTCGCCTTCAGAGGTCATACTCGGGTATTCGGGTACTCCCAGAGCTCATCATTGGGTAGCTACCCGTCACCTTCAGAGGTCATACTCGAGTACGTACCCGGTAACCCCAGAGTTCATACTCGGAGAGGTACTCGGGTATCTCCAGTGTATACTAAGTAACCTACAAACCTTGGATGGTTGAAGTGCACGAATATACCAAGGAATGGTAAAAAGTTCAAACCGAGAAAACCGGCCGGCCGCAGACACCCAACGACACACATAGCTTTCTACGAGGTATACGAAGTAGAGTTCCTGCCAGTCTTGTCCGTCGATAGATGATGCTTCCCCTGCGATCAGCAAACTACGTAATATAGCGTATAGCATCGAAGTACGACTGTCGGTCGACCGTTGCAGCGAATTGCACGAGTGTATGATCCCACCATTGGTACGATAACCACCATACACGCCATACAGCAACCAGCAAACGCAGCAGGCAGAACGAGAAGAGTTCCAGAGCAATCGCGATCTCGAGCAAGACCAAGGGTAAATCCGAATCATACCGCGGCTTCTCCGCCACCAACCCAAGCGTTCCGCCCGCGCGCACACGCTACAGTGCCCGCCCATCACGGGAAGCTAAAACAATCAACCAACTGCTACCACTACCACCACACCACCACCACCACCACATCACCACCACCGTCGCCACGGTATGCTCAATAAGCGAAACGGAAGGCGAGATACTCCCATAGGTAACGTCTCGACAGCATAACAACACAACCAAAGTGCGCCACAACCTCACGCCATCCTACAGCGGGCTTCAAACCCTAGCTTCATCGAGCCAGCCACTACGCCATCCTCTTCCCCGGATCGCCAACATCTCTCTGGGAAGAGCCCGCCCCGACGCTGTCATCCATATGCAAGAAAGTCCGCCTCACAAGCGGTCCTCGGTAGTATGCAGCTCACTCGTCATGCGACTCGCCGAATACCTCACGGCGCTTCGCGCTTGGTGCAAGCAATATCTGTCTGGTCGGCGAAAACCCGACGCGCGCCGTCCGGCATTGTAGGGATGCGTGGATCTATTGCAATACAAATGACTGCGGCCATGCATGACATGAGTACACTTCTACCCCCCACCCCCCCTCTCTCTCGCCTCCACTACAAGGCAAATCGTCAACTATACAACGCTCATATTTATCAATTGCTATAGTCGAGGGGGGGTTCAGGAAGCGCGGCCCACGTTAGGGCTACTGTCCGAAGGGCTTGCCGTCAGCGCGACTCCAGGCGCGGCTACCGAGGCTCCCGAAGACACAACTGCAGCAGATCTTGACGCGCGGTACCTCCTCCAGGTGGAGCGTCTTGGGGTGGTGGTGGTGGTGGTGGTGGCGGCGGCGGCGGCGGCGGCTGGCGGTTGTCGGGATCCGGGAGTGGAGGGCAAGGGCTCGGACACCGCGATCTCACCTTCGTGATGTCTACAGTCGATGGCCGGCCCGCGTCTGCGACGTGGTAGGAAGCTGGTCGGCCGAAGCATGGTTGAAAGGGTTGGGGGGGAGCGGGAGGAGAGAAGGGAAGGGTGTGCCTTGACCAGGGTGCAAATCAAATTAAAGCATCGGATACATCACGGAACCCCACCTCAAGGAAGATATGTAAAAATGAAAAACAGCTGTGATGAGATCAAGGATGTCGTCGAAACTCATTTTTGCAGGCTGTGTGCTGTGTGTCATACTTTGATCGCGCGTACCACTGGTTTTACATGGCCTCATGCAGGATATACATTACGTATATGAGGAGGGCAAAATCTGAAGCTGCAGAACTCAGGGAGTGCGTGTGTGTCTACATTTAGAATACATTTAGAATACATTTAGAATACATGGTAATACATGGTAATACATGGTAATACATGGTAATACATAGTAATACATCGTAATACATAATAATACATAGTAATACATAGTAATACATCGTAATACATCGTAATACATAGTACTACATAGTAATACATAGTAATACGTGGTAGTACATAGTAATACATCGTAATACATAGTAATACATAGTCATACATAGTCATACATGGTAATACATGGTAATACATAGTAATACATAGTAATACATGGTAATACATAGTAATACATGGTAATACATAGTAATACATCGTAATACATAGTAATACATAGTAATACGTAGTCATACATGGTAATACATAGTAATACATAGTAATACATATTACGTGGGACCATAGTTAACAGGACCAAATATTGTTAGTAAAAATAGGGAAATATATAGGGTTTTGTGTGTACCGTAGGTCCTATTAACTATGGACCACCGTAATAGTAATACAAAGTAATACATAGTAATACATAGTAATACATGGTAATACATAGTAATACATAGTAATACATAGTAATACATCGTAATATATAGTAATACATAGTAATACATAGTCATACATGGTAATACATAGTCATACATGGTAATACATAGTCATACATAGTAACACATAGTAATACATAGTAATACATCGTAATACATAGTAATACATCGTAATACATAGTAATACATAGTAATACATAGTAATACATCGTAATACATAGTAATACATAGTAATACATAGTCATACATGGTAATACATAATAATACATAGTAATACATCGTAATACATAGTAATACATTGTAATACATGGTAATACATAGTAATACATAGTAATACATAGTAATACATAGTAATACATAGTAATACATAGTAATACATAGTAATACAGTATTCAGTCCCCGCGATATACCCTTAAGGCTTGTACCGTAAGCAGTTATCCCCCTAACCCTAACCCTAGCACTATTGGGTCCCGATATTACGGAGGACCATATACTAAATAGGACCTACGGTACACACAAAAACTTATACATCTTCCTGTTTTTAGGAACAACATTTAGTCCTATTTACTACGATCCCCCGCAATATTACAGTAATAATACTGCTGGACGTTCCACCGCAACATTAACCGGACGAGCGTGCAAAGTAGTACCAGTAGTACCAGTAGCAGCAGCAGCAGCAGCAGCAGCAGTAGCAACACACAGGCATCATCGTTGGCCAATCATCATGCTGTGCGCGTATATACCGCACCCCTCCCTACGTGGGTCGAGCTTCGGACACGTTCCCTACCCGAGCAGCCGAAACCGCAATGCCTCGCCTGGCCAAGATACCGTCGCAATCGTAACTTTAGGCGTTTCTCGCCCCCGAAAACACCAATCCACCGAAGAATCACCAAATCACCAACAAATCGCCGAAGTCACCAAACCACCAAACCATCAAACCACCAAAACCAACAACCGACCAAAACCACCAAAACAGAACACCACCAACCCTTCGAATCACCAAAACCACCAACGCACCAACAACACCAAAGAACCAAACTACAGCACCAACTCCCCCAAAAACATCAACCCGCCGAAACCACCACACCAATCCACTAAAACCACAAACTACCAGCCCACCAACCCTCTAATCCACCCAGACCGCCCAAACCACCAACTCACCAACCTCACAAACCATCAAGACACACACCTTGACGGTCCTGACCAGCTGAACCGCTTCCTCCGCCCCTCTCCTCTCTCGCCACCACCACCACCAACACCTCCGGAAGAAGTAATGCTTCCCGCCGCGATAGCTCCCGCCGAATGCGATCGCAAGCCGTCGCCGCCGGCGTCATCGCGCGAACCGCCACTGGTGACGCCATGCGGACTCCTCGATTCCCTTCGCGGTGTTCGTAGGTAACGGTTCGTCGGTAAATGTTGGTCGGTTAGGGTTCGTCGGTAAGGGTTCGTCGGTAAGAGCTCATCGGTTAGGGTTCGTCGGCAATGGTTCGCAGCTAAGTGTTCGTCGGTCAGGGTTCATCAGTGAGGATTCATCGGTAACCGTTCGTCGGTACTAAGGGCTCGTAGGTAAGCATTCGTCCGTAAGGGTCTTTCAGTAAGCGTTCGTCTTTATAGGTTCCTCGGTAAGGGTTAGTCGGTATGGGTTCGTCGGTAGGTCGGGGTTGGGGTCGGTTGGTCGGACGTACCGGTCGGTTGGTTAGTCGGGAAAAGGAGGACGCAGACGCTGAGTGCTAGTGATAGTATTTTTGCGGCTTGGCCCAGCTCCGAAAAACTGGTTGATAGTCCGGTTCGTCGGTCGGTCGGTTGGTTGGTTGGTTAGGATCGGTTGGTTGGTTGGTCGGTCGGGGCAGAGAAGACACAGACTCTGCACTTCACCAAAGCGCAGTGGTGTCTACGCCCAGCTTCGACAACATGATTGATAGCCCGGTTCGCCGGCTGCTCGGAGATGATATTCGACGGTAGGTCGGAGTTGGGTTCGGTCGGTTGCTTGGTCGGTCGGTCGGGGCAGGGAGGAGACAGACGCTGCAAGTTACCATATCGCAGTAGTACCAGTAGTGTTTAAGATACTTCGCCTGGCACAGCTTCGACCAATAAAAGGGTTGACAGTCTGATACGACTGAAAACTCCTAGTTGTAGTTTAATTATGAGGCAATGTCAAAATATATGGTTGGCACTTATCGCCCGGTTCGTCGGTAAGTCGGGGTGGGGGTCCGTCGGGTGCTTGGCTGCTCAGGACAAAGAGGACTCAAAACGCTGCGCGTTCCCCTATCGCACTACGTACGATCGCGTTTACGACTTGTGGGCCCAACTTCCACAAAAAAAGGTTGATAGACACCATCTACAGTTGCTCCGCATTTTACATATAATTCCACGAACAATCTGCTTCGACAAAACGATCGAAGATTCTGGTTCGTCGGTAAGGGGTCGGTTGGTTGGTCGGTTGGTTGGTAGGTCGGGACAAAGAGGTCACACACGCTGCGCGATGTTCATGGCGCAGGAGTAATGTCTACCACATGGCCCAGCTTCGACCAAAAGTGGCTGCTAGTCCACACGCAATCAATTCCTCCCTGGGGTATCTTTCCGAGAAAATTCCGGGCGGTCGGGGATTGTGGCTAGTGTTGGGCCTAGGGAGCTACACCAATGCTCCCTCTACAGTGCCGGCTGCCCGCTATAGTGCTATAGTGCCTGTGGAATCGCTTGATACAGGCGGGATTCACCAATGTGGCAGTATACGGAGTAGTTAGTGCCTGTTGCCCTTGTACAAGCGGCGGTATTGTTGGCTGGCGCATGCGCATACATACCGGCAATATAGCGGCGACCGGCACTGCGACCGGCACTGCGGTGCGAGTAGTCCTGATGCGGCAGCTCTTACCTCTCGAGACAGAAGTCGCACACACACTCTCCCGGGATGCTGCACACGGTCATGGGAGGGTGTGACGTAAACCCGTGCTTGCTGCAGAACACCCGGTGACATCTTGTAGAGTTCATATGGAAGAAAGGCGGGACCCGAGGGGCGGGGAGGAGGGGGGGGGGCAGAGTTGCCGCGGCCAAATAAATTGAGCAAGGGCAGGGGGGGGGGGGGGGGGGCGCGTTGCCGCCGCCAGAAAACAAATCAAGGGGAAGGTAGTGAGGGGCGGGGGGGGGGGGGGGGGGGGGGGTGTACTCGATAGGAGAGATGTACCCGATCTCATGCATGGCCGTAGTCGTATGACCATAGACCCTCGCATCCCTACAATGCCGGGACGGAGCATGTCGGGTTTTCACCGACCAGGCAGACATTGCTTGCACCAAGCGCGAAGCGCCGTGAGGTGTTGGACGAGTCGCATGAAGGGTGAGCTGCATCCTACTAAGAACCGCTTGTGAGGCGGACTTGCATATGGATGAAAGCCTCACTGAGTTAGTTTAATTTCCGGTGTAGCCACTTCCAGAGACAGCAACGGGAGTACTATGTAACTGCCTCTTGGGTGCCTTACCTTGAACACTACGCGATACGATCAATTCCCTTGTGCAGAGGAAAGGTTCTTCACTTCGCACAAATGATCTCACTCGACAACCAGCTGTGGGCGACCGCCAAAAAAAAAAAAAAAAAAAAAAAAAACGGTACCCTGGATATCTAGCTCACGTAGTGAGCGGCATGTTACACAGTGTCGTTGCCAACCGACGCCAACCCAACCGAGGGGGGGGCAGGATGGGGGCAGAGGTGACAATACCAAGAAACGTAAGGGAGGGGAAGGCGGGGGACGGGACAGAGTTGCCACGGCCAATCAAACTAAGCAAGGGAAAGGTGAGGGTGGGGGTGGAATGGGAGGAAAGAGGACCGAGACGACAAGGTCAACAAACACAAGGAAGGGAGAGGAGGGCAGAGGTTCTGCGGCCAACAAAAAATAGGCAAGGGGAAGGTGAGCGGAGGGGGGAGGGAAGACACATATGACAAAACCAATGAAAAAGCAACAAAAGGGGGGGGGGCGTACTCGATAGGAGAGATAATACTCGATCTCATGCATGGCCATAGGGGGGGGGGGGGGGGGGGGGGGACAGGACAAAGATGCCAAGAGCAATAATAATATGGCGGGAAGGGGGCGGGGGGGAAGGGACAGAGCTATCGCGGCCAAAGAAAAAAAAGCAAGAGGAGGGGGGGGGGGTGGGGGGTCACAGTTTTGGGCGTCGTCAGTGACACCTTGAGGACCTTACAGCGCTAAAACTACTGTAGTATTCCAAGTCTAGAAGGTCGTCCGTCAAACCAAAAGTAGTACCCTATTAATAAAAGGCTAGATGCCTAGACCGCCGCCCGTGACACTAAAACAAGTATCATACGTCTTGACCGCCTAGAGCGCGGTCCGCCACACTAAAACTTTTATAATACGTCTAGATGGCTGTACGTTTAGACCGCTGTCCGTCGCAGGTCTAAACTGCCATCTTCTGACACGGTTGGGAGGAGGATGCTAGAGATGCCATGGCCGGCTGAACGGATGCTACCACCTCGTCGATTTCCAACCCTTCTAGCACTCGGCCCTCGTATCCCCCCCCTCCCCGCAAGCAATGCCTGCTTGGTAGGTGAAAACCCGACGTGCTCCGTCCCGGCGATGTGGAGATGCCAAGGTCTACGGTTATACGGTTACGACCTTGTATGACACTGAGTACCCCACTCCCCCCCCCCCCCCCAAACACACACTTCGCCGCCCGTATCCGCGCCCAGTCCCATTTACCCTTCCTGTCTCCTACCTATAGCAGTTGTGTCTCTGCCTCTTGACCGCCTTAAAACGTTTACCGCAGGAGTAGCAAGACTCGGCCATATGGTGCTCGTGTCGCATTTCATCTGCCCCCGTACGCTCTCCCTTCTTCAGGCCAAGCGCAAGCCGGCTCAGCGACGATCGCCTTTGGAAGCGCATATGGTCGCAGGTAGGGTAAGGTAAGGTAGGGTAAAGTAGGGTAGGGGGCGGTAAAGTAGAGGGCGGTGGGGGGGGAGGGAGGGACAGGGGGAGTTGGTGACTTACGGTTTCGAGAAAGGAAGCGCTTGATCTTGCAGGCAGGTTTCAGTGACATGCGGCTAGTTAATGGCGGTAGTGGTAGTAGTAGTAGTAGTAGTAGTAGTAGTAGTAGTAGTAGTAGTAGTAGTAGTAGTAGTAGTAGTAGTAGTAGTAGTAGTAGTAGTAGTAGTAGTAGTAGTAGCAGTAGTAGTAGCAGTAGTAGTAGTAGTAGTAGTAGTAGTAGTAGTAGTAGTAGTAGTAGTAGTAGCAGTAGCAGTAGTAGTAGTAGTAGAGTAGTAGTAGGGGGCGGATAAGGTAAGGTAGAGGGCGGTGGGGGGGGAGGGAGGGACAGGGGGAGTTGGTGACTTACGGTTTCGAGAAAGGAAGCGCTTGATCTTGCAGGCAGGTTTCAGTGACATGCGGCTAGTTAATGGCGGTAGTGGTAGTAGTAGTAGTAGTAGTAGTAGTAGTAGTAGTAGTAGTAGTAGTAGTAGTAGTAGTAGTAGTAGTAGTAGTAGTAGTAGTAGCAGTAGTAGTAGTAGTAGTAGCAGTAGTAGTAGTAGTAGTAGCAGTAGTGGTAGTAGTAGTAGTAGTAGCAGTAGTAGTAGTAGTGGCAGTAGCAGAAGAAGTCCACCGGGGGGAAATCACCGCGTACCCAACCAAACAACCCAAACGCAACCGAAGCCAAGCGCATTACTTTCCGCCCGCGAGCGTTACGTACCCTACAGCAGCACATGACGCTCTCCCGCTTCCTTCCCCTCCCTCCCCCCCCCCCCCCCCCTCCCTCTCCCAAACTATCTCTCGCCCTCGCCCACCTGACATGAAACTGCCGGAATCCCAGCGACCCACTCCGCTGCAAGCCCGGCCTCATCGCCACCCCTCCCACATCATCATCGCCGACACTATCCTCGCCTCCGTAACCACCACCGTCGTCATCCTCATCCCATGCGCCACCCGCTAAAGACCGCAAGAAGTCTTCCGACAGATCCCCACCTGTCCGGTCCCTATTAGAGCCGGACCCGCGTCCATCCCCGTCGCGTAACCCCCCCTCGCCCCCCGACCCCGAGGAACTCTTCTCTGCGGCCCCTTCTTTAGGAGACCCGGCGCCGCTGCTGCCGTTGCCGCTGCCATTGTCGCCGCCACTTCCCCAACTAAACGGGAACCACCCCCCCCGGCGTCGGCCGGAGGCGTTTTCCGCGCGTCGGTCCTCAGCACGTTCCGCAGCCGAGGAAGACGAGGCCGATGAATTTCTGCTCGTCCGTCGGTTTTCGGACCCCGTTCGCCGCCGAGTGTCGTCGTCGTCGTTGTCCACGACCTGCTCGGATCGAAACCCCGGGGATGGTTCGTGTTCATCCCCTGGAGACCGGTACCTTCCGGCGTCGTTTCTGGTCCTGGTACCGTTGACATTATCGTTGGCGTTAACGTTACCTCCGCGCCTTCCTTCGTAGGATCGCGTTGCGGCGGGCGAGAGGTGCAGCTGTCGGTCTTGCCTCCCCAGCGATGATGCCTGACGCCAGGAAGAGCTTCTGCTTCTGGAACCGCGGGCCGGCGCGGAGACGTTCCTGTCTTCCGCGGCCGCCGCCGCCGCCGCCGCCGCCATGGGCAACCCTGAGGACGGAAAGCTGCATCATGAGAGGTCGAAGGAAGATGGGTGCCCAGGCGGTGGGGTAGGGGGTGAGAAGAGGTGGCGGAAGGGGGGGGGGGAGGTGTACTCACGTCATCGCCGAAGTTATATGACCATTGACCATAGAGGGGGGGGGGTAGTGGAATGGGGAGGGGGGAGGTGGAGTCGAAGGGGGAGGGGGAGAAGAAGGGGGGGTGGGGGGGAGGAGAAAGGGGGGTCTGTTCAGCACTCTCCCTGAATATACTTGTTTCTCAACACCGTTTGGGCGAGGAGCGCGAGTGGTGGCACGACTATCGGCACGGTGGACAACACCGGCAACAGCACCAGAGTATCAACACCAACACCAACACCACCAACACCAACACCACCATCACCACCAGCACCAGCACCAACACCAGCACTAAGAACACCAAGACAAACAAAAACGTCACCAACACCACCAGGAGCAACAACAATACCAACAACACCACTACTACCACTACCATCACCAGTATACCCTACCACCCTTCCTTATTCGAACGCGGGCGAGCTACTCATAGTGCTGAAGGCGGCAACAGCCTAGGACTCCTGCAACCATAACATCGACCAGCAGTCGCGCAATAAAGTCTTACGGGGGACCATAGTAAGTAGGACCAAATATTGTGAGTAAAAACAAGGAATTATATAGGTTTGTGTGTGCACCGTAGGTCCTATTTACTATGGTCCCCCGTAATAGTACTAGGAAAACTGATTCTTGACTGCTGACGGCCGAGAGAGCACTCCCGCTTGCCTCGACCACAAGGGGGTAGCGGGAAACAGCATAGGACACTTGACCGCAAGAAACAGGCAAGGTACACGAGTTCAGGGTGGATGTTTTATTCTTATTTGAGAATCGGCGCGTTCTACACCGACTTCAGTAGAAGGACTGCCGAGTCTCTCATTTTCCCGTGAATATCAGCCTGCCTTTCTTATTGCTCGATTTCTCAAATGATCAAGCATAGCTGTCCTGTACGTGGTGGTTAGTGGTTAGTGGTTGTTGTTGTTGGTGGTGGTGGTGGTGGTGGTGGCGGCGGCGGCGGCAGTGGTGGTGTTCTTGTGTCGTAGTTATCGTTGGTGGTGTGGGAGTTGGTGGCGGTGGGGAGGAGGAGTAGGGCGCGACCCTCGAACACTCTGCGCGCACCCAGCAGCGCCGGCAAACCCCCGCTCCCCCCATACCCCTAAAAAGTAGGATAAAAAAAAGCAACGACTAAAACCCCGGGAAAAAAAAGCGGAAATGGGACGGGAAAAAATTAAAATTAAAAAAATTAAAAATTGAAAAAAAGCTAAACAAAAAAACTAAACAGAAAAACTAAACAAAAATGAAACTACTATGTAAAATATATATATATATAAATAAACTACGAAAAAAAAATAGTCGTCGCTGTACGTAGTCACACCTATCGCGGCGGGCGCCACCTCCCACGCCCCTACCCATCACCCCCACGCCTGACAACTCCTCTTCGATGCTCGAAAGCTCCCCGCTCGCCCCCCCCCCCGTTCCCCGTCCCTGAGGGGGTCGCCGCCGAGAAGAGGACCGTTGAACGGTCGGGTCACACGGTGGCCTTAGCCGTAAATCCCGGCTAGAATGTTGTCGTTGGAGATGGCGTCGTGGTGGAGGCGATGTAGAAGAAGGGGAGGGGGGGGGGTGGCGGGGGCTGCGCTATCCCTAGGGCTCGGTGCACGCGATCGTTGATGGCCTGGCCAGCGCGGCGGAGGGTTCGGTTCCTGAAACAATACACAAGGAGGAAGGTGAGGAAATGAATGGTTTTCGGAGGGGTGGAGGCTTTCGGGTTGAGCGAGGAGGGCAGGGGAAGGGGGGGGGGGGGGGGGATACCACGATTGAGTGGGGGCGAGTGTGGATGGCTGTATTGAGTGGAAGAGGGGGAGGGATGCTTGGAATGAGTCTTGCGAGACGAGAGGGAGGGAGGGAGGAAGGAGGGGGAGGGGCGTGGGAGGGGGGGATACTTGGATTGAGTGGGTGGGTACGGGCGAATGGGCGGGGGATCGGTTTGTTTCCTCTCCCCGGTTGATGGGGAACACTGAAGCAACAAGCTCAAGACCAAGCACCGCATGACACTTGCCTGGTGACGAAATGATTGAACTTCCAGAGGAGAGATGCCGGCAAGCTTCGCCTCGTCGGTGCCCCCGTTCCTCCGTCACCGTATGCCGCGCTCAGCCGCTGGTCGAACCATACGGCAGTGCAAGGGAAAAAAAGTCAAAGCAAGCAGTCCAAGCAAACAGTCAAAAAGCAGTTACTGAAGTGAAAGCAACCAGTTACTCGAAGAGATGATGTTAAAAAAAAGCAGCAAGAAAAAACAGGCAGAAAAAGCAGCCACACCAAAGAGTCAGAGGAAGCAGTCGAGGCGAGCAGTCAAAACAGGGAGCAATGCAGACAGCCAAGGCAAGTAGTCGAAGCAAAGCAGTTGCAGGGAAACACTCAAATCAAGCAATCGAAGAAAAGCGAGCAAGCAAGCAGTCAGAGCAAGTGAGCAAGCGAACACAGTAAAAAGTAAGCAAAGCACGAGACAAACACAAGCAACCACGCAAGCAGGCAAAGCAAGGGAACAGTCGAACGTAAAAAAAAGCATCCGACCAACACAGGCAAACAAGCAAACAAAATATAATAACAGGCATAAACTCCAAAATAGCCAGGCAACCTCAACATCCTATCTGCACTATTCCCACTGCAGCGCCTTCGCCCTCACCGTGATATTGGCGAGTATCCCCATCGACACCAAAAGCGCTTGCAGCAGCTGGAAACCCTGCATCAACGCCCACCCCCCCCACGACAACAGTGCCCACGTCAGTCGCAACCAATCCCTCCACCCCCACCCCCCCCCCACCCCCGCCTCCAGTCCCTTCTCCAGACCCGCATCAACCGGCAGTGGAGCAGCGGCGGGGGGTTTCATCACCCTTGGGTGCGGAGGAATCAGTGATGGTTCGCCACCAAGGAGAGACTAGCCGCCGCCGCAGCTTAGTCCAGGGTGAAACCGCGGGGATGGTGATGTGGGCGGTTGAGGCCTCGCTGTGCCCGATGAGGTTCCAAGCTCTAAGCCTGCGGTGGATGCACGGGACGGGGGGAAGGGAGGGGCGGGGGGGGGAGGGGAGAGAGGGGAGGGAGGGAAGGAGGGAGAGAGGGAGAAAGGCAAGGCGGGGTAGGTAGGGTAGGGTGGGGGAGAGAGCTGTTCTTCAACCAAGCCTTAAAAAACATGACTGAGGGCCAAAACTAGGGCCTGGCTAGGGATAGCAGCCATCAAGTGTGGAGGGAACGGGAAGGACAAGGGGGGGCTACGCTGCTCCTTTTTTCTGGCGGCGGCATTGCACCATTCTTTTCTATCCTGTCCTCCCACCCCCTCTACGGTGTCCCCTCCCTCCATCCTTCCGGCCTTCCCTCTCTCCCCCCCTTCTTCCCTCCGTCTCTCCCTCTTTCCCTCGCTGCCTCCCTCCCCCTCTCCACGTCAAGGGTCCATAACTCGGCCCCGACTCTATGCAGAAACGAACAAGAACAACCTCCTCCCAAAATCGGCTCGACTCTACCAAAGCATACATACTGAAACGAAATCCCCTATCCTCCGCCCCCCCTCCCCCTCGCCCTCCCCCGCCTTCCCCCCACACCAGATGTTCACCTGTAGACGTAGGTCCTGCCAGGCATCAGACCAGAGTCCTCAAAAACGAATTCAGAGAAACCGGCTGCATCTGCCTCGTGCACCGTCACCCAGCCCGCGCTCAACGCGCTCTCGTGCAACCACTCCGTGTCGACCCCTACACCTCCACCCCCGCCGCCACCGCTACCGCTACCGCTTCCCCACGTCCCACTATCGACGTCCCCAGCCATCGTTTGCGCTCCTCCCCCCCCTTCTCTGCCTTCTTCTCCTTCGCCTCCTTCTCGCCCTCCCCCTCCCTCCCCCGCTCTTCCTGTTTCTCCTCCTCCCCCCCTCTCCTCCTCCTTCTCGCCCTCCTCCCGCCTGCCCTTCCCGTGCGCTGACCGAGGCTGCCGCGTGCGTGTGCAGGCATAGGCGCTGCAGTACGTACGTGTGCACCGCGTAGTTAGTCCTAGTCGCGGCATCAGCAACACCACCACCACCACCACCACCAGGAGCAGAAGCAGCAGTAGTTGTAGCACCACCATCGCCAGTATCAGTAGGGTCGGCAGCAGCAGCAGCAGCAGCAGCAGCAGCAGCGGCAGTTCCTGATGATGGTCGTGACAATGACGAGGAAGACCAGTCGTCTCTCCCTCTTGCCTCCACCTCCACCTTCTCCCCCGCCCCCCCCCCCCCCCCCCCCGCCGCCGCCGCCGCCGCCGCTGTCGCTGCTGCTTCTGAAGCTGCCGCTACCACAGCCTCCATTGACGTCAATTTGGGGCCTTCCGCTCTTCCTCCTCCTCCTCCTCCTCCTCCTCCTCCCTCTCCCATTGACGCTACTCCTGCTGCTGCTGTTGTAGATATTGATATCGTTGGGGCTGCTGTTGTTGTTGTTGTTGCTGGCGGCGGTGATTTAATGCTGGGAGAATGATCGCACGAGCAGCCCGACGCGAGAGACGAGGCCGGCGACGCCAATCCGCCCGATTCTCCAGACGAACCATCACCACCACCACTACCATCACCACCACCACCACCACCACCACCACCACCTCCACCACCGCTATCACCACCACCACCATCACCACCACTAACACCACCACCATCGAAGGCGTTTCTTATTTCAAACTCTTGCTCCCGCTCTTGCTCTAGCCCTTGCTCGGGACTGGCGAACCACTCGATGCGCGCACCTCCTCCCTCAACGTAGGTGGGCGGCTGGAGGACGGGAGGGGGGGGGGCTCGTCGCCGAACCCGAGCATCCGAATGCTGATCGCCTGCAGCGCTCAATCCAGCACCCGGCGAGCAAAACAACACGAGCAGCCACTATTAGGGAAGTCGAACATCACTACAACGCGTACGGGGTTTCCATGCGGGATAGGCGCGTTCGCGACGAGGGGGGGGGGGGAGGAGAACGCACGGAGGGGGGGGGGAGGGGGGGTGCTTATGGCATGCATGGCCGTAGTCGTATGACCATAGACCTCCGCACCCCTACAATGCCGGGACGGAGGCGGGGGGCGGGGTATCAATACGCTTGATATGTGCCGGCAGGATACCGCAAGCGGGGCCAGAGGCAAGCAACGGGAAGAATCTGCTAGAGCCAGGTGGGACGGGTGGGGTTGGCGGCAGGGTGGGTAGAGGCGGTTGGGGGTGTTCTCGGCGCGTGCGGTCCACCACCCTCTCGTGCACGGAGCACATGCCGGAGTATGGCACCTTACGGTATTACCGTGCAGCACAGTATCGTAGAACACTATTGGCGTATCGCAACGCACAATGCACAGTACCGTATAGTACTTCCGTATCGTACCGTACCGCACCGCAACGTATCGTACCGTCCCATACCCGTGCCCGGCCGTCTTCTACCGTGCCATGCTGTCGTACGATACCTTACAGTGCCATGCGGTATCACACCATGCCCTACAACACTCAACCGGACGGTACCGTACCATACACTATGCCGCATCTTCGCTCGAAATACCCCAGACAACGCACGGACCGTACCGTGATCAAACTTTTCCCAGTATCAGAGCGCACAACAAGAAGAATTTCTTTGTCTACAGCACCTTCCTGCCTCCTCTACCCTCCCCCTCCTCCTCCCCTTCCTCCTACCCCCTCTTCCACCCCAACCCGACGTGCTCCGCTCCGGCATTGTAGGGATGCGAGGGTCTACGGTCATACGACTACGGCCATGCATGATATCGAGTACTCTCCCACCCCCTCCCTCCCGCTGAACCTCAGTGTCGCCCCCCCCCCCCCCCCCCCCCCCTTGGGTTGGCGTCGGTTGGCAACGACACTGTAAAACATGCCGCTCACTACGTGAGCTAGACATCCAGGGTACCGTTTTTTTTTTTTTTTTTTTTGGCGGTCGCCCACAGCTGGTCGTCGAGTTAGATAATTTGTGCAAGGTAAAGAACCTTTACTCTGCACAAGGGAATTGATCGTATCACCTAGTGTTCAAGGTAAGGCACCCTAGAGGCAGTTACATAGTACTCCCATTGCTGTCTCTGGAAGTGGCTACACCGGAAATTAAACTAACTCAGTGAGGCTTTCATCCATATGCAAGTCCGCCTCACAAGCGGTTCTTAGTAGGATGCAGCTCACCCTTCATGCGACTCGCCGGACACCTCACGGCGCTTCGCGCTTGGTGCAAGCAATATCTGCCTGGTCGGTGAAAAACCGACATGCTCCGTCCCGGCATTGTATGGATGCGAGGGTCTATGGTCATACGACTACGGCCATGCATGAGATCGAGTACATCTCTCCTATCGAGTACACCCCCCCCTCCCATTTCAGGGTTGCGAAGGTCTACGGTTATACGACTACGGCCATGCATGACAATAAGAATCCCCCCCCCCCCCCAACCCCCACCTTCTCCTCTTACCCCCCCCCCCCTCCTCATCCACCCCAACCGCCCCCTCCTCTACTAACCTCAACAATGTCCTTGAGAAACTTCTTATCGATGCCGAGGTCGTTATACAGCGCCGCGCCATCGTCCTTGACGAGCTCCAGAAAGTCGTAGCCAGAAATAGATCCGTAACGAAAAGCGTCAACTACTTCGTCCGGCAATTTTACAGCGTGCTTGACCCATTCCGCTGCATTTTCTTTAGTCAGGACTGACCCTAGTCGACTGATCCAAGAGCTGAATAATGCAGATCGCCGAGATGGGGGGGGGGGGACACCCAGGAGGTATTACGGGAGAGGGGACAGCGGGGGGGGGGCGAGGAGAGGCGGGGGGCGGCGGCAGGGAGAGGAGAGGGGGGAAGGGAAAGAGAAGGGGGAGGGGAAGAAGGGAGGGGGAGGAGGCGGGGAGGGGGAAGAGGGAGGGAGGGAGGGAGGGAGGGAAGGGGTGGAGAGCAGCGACAATTACATATCAAGACCATTGAGGACACTTGTCCCGCCTCAAGCGCGAACTACTGTATAAAACTATCATACGGAGTGATCTCAAACACCAAAACACAGCAGACGTACGGGTAGCTAGATACAAGTCAGCACAGAAAAACCAGCACACAAAACATCGGCATACACAGTATAGACACAACACAGCAAACGAAACAAGACAACACAAAACATGAAGCACACCACCGTACAGAAAAAACAGCAACACACAACACGACACAAAAAATCGCAGGAAACACACCACACCTACCTACCTACCTATGTACCTACCTGGTACCTACGTACATACAACATACAACACGACCACACAATGCACAGCATCAAAACGCAACACACTAAAACGGGGAAAAAAAAACACTTAAAACACACAGCCAAACGAACCAAACCAAACAACGAACGAAAACAAAAACCCAAAATGAACATATTTGGTACATTACAAACAAGAAAAAAAAGAACACGACAAAAAAAAAGGTAACAAACAGAAAAAGGGACAAAAAACAAAACAAACAAATAAATAAATCAATAAATAAGACCACACACATGAACTCGTCCATTCCGATGCCCTCCTCGCTATCCGTATCTAGCCTCCCCATCACGGTCGACACCGCTGCCGTGATCTCGGCACACTCGTCCAGAGTGCTGCCACCCACGTCCTCCACGAACTACCCAGACGCGCCAAAGCACAGCAGAGCAGGGCAGAGCAGAGCAGAGCAGGGAAGAGCAAGGAAGAGCAGGGCAAAGCACATGACGAGAGAAAAGCGAGTAGAGGAGACCAAGCCAAAACAGACAAAACAGAACGCGAGTAGATGAGGGGGAGGGAGGGCGGATCAAGGTACAGTAGAAGCAGGTAGAAGCAGGTAGAAGCAGGAAGGCAGTATAGGGGGGGGGGGGGTACTGCATACATAGCACGAGCGACCGAACCGATGAAACACGCGGTGTCCAAATCCCCCCTCCCTTCCCCACCTCTATGGTCATACGGCCATCCATAATATCGAGTACCCCTTGCCTCCCCTTCCTGTCCCTTCCCCGCCCTACCCTCGATCCCATCGATCCTATCTAGTCCGATCCAACGCGATCCGAACCGATCTAAACCGATCCAGCCCAGCCTGATGCGATCCGATTTCACTCAAACTATCCTCAACACAACCCAACCCGATCCAACCCAAACTGGATCAACCCAACTCCACGCAATACCATTGGTTCACAGTTGACCCGATCTGGTCCGGTTTGATCTGATCTGATTTGATCCGATTTGGGGTTTGCATCGATCTGATACCCCCCCTGAAATATGCAACTTACCTCTCGAATCTCGTCTTCTGCAAGAACGCCGTCCTCATTCTCGTCCAGAGACTTAAAAAAATCCGTTTCCAAATCTGGAGGCTTCCTGGCGATCCAATAGGTCCGATCGGCCGAATCGATTTAATGGGGCCATTCGGTCCAATGGATTCAATCGATCGAATCGGTGGAATCGATTGAATCGGTCAAATCGGATATCCAATCGGTCGAATCGGTCGAATCGATCCATTCATCGATCCATTCGGTTGAATCGATCCAATCAATTCAAGCGGTCCAGTCGGCGATCGAATAGATCGAATCGGTGTCGGTCGAATCGATCCAATCGGTACAATCGATCCAATCGGTACAATCGGTCCGATCGAGCGTTACCGTTCGTAATTTGTCAGCCGTCAAAGGGTACCCCAAAAAAGGAATTTACAGGAGAGCAAACCAACGAGCAGAACGACAAACACAACAGACGGCAGCAGCAGCAACAACAGCAGCAGGATGCGTTAGAAAAAAATAAAGAACAAAGATGCGAGCGACCACAAGGCCCATCAGGGCATCCTAAGGTTACCGTCCAAGAAACACGGTGAGATTCGTGCAATACGAATACGTACATACGAGATATACAAAAGCAAAAAGGAAAAAAGCAAAAAGGGGGGGGCTTGAAAGCCCCGGCAAACACTACTACTGTCGGAGCACTCATGAAACTATATCTGCTGAGACTGCTGTGGTAGCATCAAGAGTGCTGGCACGTACAACGATCGAAGTTAACCCCTCTGGGGATTCAAATGAGAACCCCCCCCCCTGAAAAAAACCGAAAAAAAAAAAAACACGATGATTACTACATCGGCCACACCAAGCAGCACAGGCTGCGCTCAAGTGGGGGGTGCGTAGAGTACTCGAGCTACAAAGCAAGGAAATATCCAGGAAATATCCAGGGTTGTTCACGGGTCATGACCCCACCCGCGGGTCGGCTCAGGAGGTCTTCAACAACTCACGAGTAGGGTGCGGTCGGGTTGGGGTTGGTGACCCCATCCGTCTCGGACGGCGAGTGCTGACCGGACCCATGAACAGCCCTAGAAAAGTCCGGACCGCACGCGCATGATACTTCTTCCTGTAGACTCGTCCCGCGGCGCGCCCCCACTGAACATTTTTGGTCGCAGTATCTGAGAGCCAAAAGAGTCCACATCTCTTTAACAGCCTTCAATCTCCAACTTCGGGTGTTCATGAGACCAAAATACGAAGTTAACCTAATCACGTGTCGAATTTTTCTGCGATGGTTGAGACGTGGAGAGGAGGCCCTCGAAGCCACACCCGCATACCTACTCTCTTCAAAAACCCTAAAGTTATAATACTATCATTAGCATTCTAGGGACTACTGGGGGGGGAAACTGACGACATCAAGAGTGAGGTAGTCAGTGCGCAGCATACGATCATTGCCGTTTCATTGTGACCGACGGAAATACTCGTGTATCTCTACCGACGACACTGCCGATTACCGACGGAAGGGCTGACGTCTGGAGACAGCAACAGCAGGAACGACCAAGAGGAAGGGCGGTGTTCACCCGTTCCGCCATCAGCTTCCCGTGCAACTCTCCCCAAGTGTATGGTACCAGAGGCACAGGAGCGGACCGCACGACGCTGCTGTCTGCGCGGGTGTCGCTGTTGATAGGCCTGGAGGCTAGGGCTGTTGTTGTGGTGAAAAAAGCCATACTATTAAAACCCTTTTGAGACTACAGGGGGCAGAGCTGACGACAAAAAATGGCAATTTTACAGCATCTTACAGCACCGGCCTCTGCTAAGTTTAGTGGTTAGGCCAACTTGCTGTCCAAACTGCTGCGTGACAAATCGCACGATACGGGCGCAGCATGATCCTATGGGTACAACATTACGGGGCGTACAGTAGTAATACACAGTAATCACACCTCACGAAGGGCGCAAAAACCATGTACCCCCCCCCCCCCCCCCCCCCCCCCCCCCCCCCCCCCCCCCCCCCCCCCCCCCCCCCCCCCCCGCCTCATGTTCACACATACCACATTTGGTCCTGACTATATACTGTGTTCCCCCGCGGTATTAATACAGTAGTACTATAGTCGCGTTGGACAGTTGGCGAGACTAAACGTACAACTTACCTCTGTATTGTGTCGCCGTTTTTCTGAGTCAGAAAAGGGTTAGCACTGATAGGTGGGTGCATGTGCTGTACCACTGTAAAAGGTTAAAAGGTGGTACTGCTGTAGTCTACATACATACCAGCGCTACAGTAGTACCAACTGAGTCGAGTGTACCTGCCGCTGCCGTCCCCCCCCCCCATGGCCGTCTCCTCCGATGCCACCGCTGTGCAACTTGTGGCCACCAGCCCTCCCTCCCGTTTGCAGCGGCCATCTTCTACCTGCAGCCGTATACACAGGAGGCGGGAAGGGGGGGGGGGGGGTGTACCCACTATCATGCATGGTCGTAGTCGTATGACCACAGACCCTCGCATCCCTACAATGCCGGGACGGAGCGCATCGGGTTTTCACCGAGGCGGGGGGGGGGGGGGGTGGGTGTTATCATGCACGGAGTCGTAGTCGTATGACCATAGACCCTCGCATCCCTGCAATGCCGGGGCGGAGCACGTCGGGTTTTCACCGACCAGGCAGAATGGAGCGGGGGGAGGGGGGTGTACTCCATATCATGCATGGCAGTAGTCGTATGATCATCGGACCTCGCATCCATACAATGTAGGGACGGAGCACGTCGGGTTTTCACCGACCAGGCAGAGATTGCGTGCACCAAGCGCGAAGCGCCGTGAGGTGTTTGGCGAGTCGCATGGAGGGTGAGCTGCATCCTACTAGGAACCGCTTGTCAGGCGGACTGATACATGGATGGAAGCTTCAATTATTTTCCTGTCCGGTGTGGCCAAATCCAGAGACAGCAATGGGGGCACTAGGTAGCTGCCTCGCGGGTGCCTTATCACAAACCCTACAAACACTAACCCTACCAGTACGTGATGCGAATGGGGGAGGCGGGGGGCGTACACATGTTTCGCTTGGCTTAGTTATTCGGAGCGGGGGGGGGGGGGGGGGTGGGGTGGACACTCGTTTTTTGCCTGCCTTATCATTTCACCGTTGACCACGCATCCCTTTCGAGAAGGAGCACCGCTCCTACTCCTACTAGAGACACCTCGAACGCTGCGGGGGGAGGGTAACCATGACGTACGAGATTACGTATAGAACACCATGGACACGTATCATGGTCAAGTCGACAGGCAGTGGTTCATGGTGCGTGAGCCTAAAAGACTGGTGCTGGGGGGCACGAGAGGATACTGGTACTATGATGACACAACTGCTGTGTAGACAGATACGACATGCCTGTGGTATCGATGTATCGAAACTCAACGTAAGAAATATCAACTTTAGACATGATCCAACAGTCAGTACTCGTGCATCGAAAAGCGCGCTTCTGCCAAGCAGCATTGGAAACTACAGAAGCTATAATACCGACCAGCAGCGTAGACACAACGGCCAGCAAGCAGCCATCCGTACCTCGTATGCCATACCAGTATACCATATACCTTACACGGCGTCCCCGGTGGCTTGGTAGGTGGTCCGGGTGCCTATCAAGATCAATTTCGTGGGTTCAAGTCTCACCGAGTGCATGCTCGTAGGGACGTTTTCTTGTATAAAAAAAATGATAAGCGGAAAGCGCGAGAGCGTGAGTTAGCTACATTTGATGAAAATCGACGAGCAGTGGGACCCAGTGCATGCTCGTAGGGACTTTTCTTGCATAAAAAAATTGATAGCGGAAAGCGCGAGAGCGTGAGTTAGCTACATTCGATGAAAATCGACGATCAGTGGGAATGCTGAACCCTATGCGCGACAAAAAATAAAGGCACGTACCGGGGGGGAGAAGGGACGACACCTGTGACCACGGCTTGTCCAGAAGAAGATCGCCGAAGGTACAAACCTCCTACGAGTTGGGCTGGAAAGTAAACGTGATGATGAAAAAAAAAAAAAACCATCAGCAGCAGCAGCAGCAGCAGTGTATCTCTCGTCGTGCTGCCGTGTTTGGGCGTTGCTATATATAGTTGGTGGACCGTCAGTCAGGTGCTGTGGTCTGTGGTACTGTATGTATACGTATGTCTGTCAAATTTTCGTACTTTTGCCAACTTTTCTCTTCGCACAAAGCACTTTTCGGCAAAACACCATGTACGCGGACACGGGAAGCCCGGCCGGACACATTGGTCGAGGTCTCGGCGCGATCCGTGCACTCTGGAGCGCGTGGACCATCCATGCTTTTGTTTTTCTCCACGTTTCACTTTTTTTGTACCAGTACATCCACCTTGCTTTTCCGAACGTATAATGTGACAAAATACAAGTGGTTGGCGTGTTTTTACCCAAGGCAAAGAGTTTGGGCGCTCTTACGTGTGGCGTGCGTTCATACCTCAACATTTCACAGCTACTTCCAATACTCGGGAGAAAAGCAAAGCATGTTCGAGAAAATACTGCTGTCGTACACTCGCACTGTTTCGGTTTTTTTGTACTCCAGATATTGCGAGTACTCGCAGTATTTTGAGATTCTATACTACTACTTAAGATACTACTGCGTATACTTCCGGGCTCGCACCACTTCGGGGTTCGCTATACTGCTGCTGTCGTGGATACTCCCTGTTGTGCTTCAAGTTTCTCGGGGTTCTGTACCGCGGGTACTGCGAGTACTAGTCTAGCAGTATCTCGTCCGTTGGTAGTGTTCGTACTGCTTCTGCGAGTACTCGCAGTTCCGAAATACCCTCAATATGCCCAGTATACTTCAAGTATCAAGTATACTTCGACCGTCAGTGCACCGTGTCGACAATTCTCAGGCCCATGGTTCGGCACAAAACACTCCCAGATAGTCCCACGAGTGGGAGTTGGAGCAAACTACTTTCGCTGGAGAGAACTCGAGTACTTGGAGCACTGGTAGGATTCGAGATATGCACCGCGAGGAATATGTACTGCGAATATTGCCTGTACTCCAAGTATTTCGCGTTTCGATACTGCGGGTACATGTTTACCTGTATTCTCAGGGTTCGGCACTGCTCATACTCTCATTACTCTCAGTATTTGGGCCTTCTCAGTACTGGCCAGTACTCCAATACTCTCAGTACTCGGACTACGATTTGTTCTCGAGCATTTGATTTATCTGTGAAACCTTGATGTTATCCTGAGCATCAAGAAACGTTTACTTTGCGGGAATATAGAACCACTTTAAAATATCTCACTCTCTGAGCGTGCTCGGTTGGTATACCTCTGGCCTCTCAGAGCTTCCACTTCGAAATCGCCTCCTTTGACTACTTGCAAGACCCTTCCAGCGGGTCTTTGTTTTCTCCATTTCTCTTTGCACTTTCAGTCCTTGTTTTCCTCTTCTCTTCTTTCGTTTCGTGTACGTTTGGTGTGCGTTTGGTGTGTGTGTTAGCGCGTATACTCCGAGCACGGCACTGCGAGCGAGCGCGGTACCGTCGCGAGTGTCAGCGGGTGCTGGCGGGTAGAGGGGGGATTGCAACGAGCGCGGTCGCCGTTTTCGTGGCTAGGCGTCGCGTGTGCCTCGAGACACGAGGGAAGCAAGAATCTGTCTGGCCCCCTGGTGTGGTTCCGGCTATACTATGTACGAGTATATAAGGGTCGTTTTGACAAGCGAAATAAAATTCAAGCGGTGTTTATTTTTGCGACCAATCTGAAATTCACCGAGAGAACTACGCAGTCTGAGCACCAACTTTGTCGAGCTGGCGAACGAGGTCCACGGTGAGCACCGGGTTTCACGCGATGCGGGCGACGGGGCTCACTGTGGAAGAGAGGAAGGAAAGCTTTACCCGGACCGAATCGGTGGCGAGATGGTCGCGAGAGAGGCGGGCGGCGTACGAGGCTGAGAGAGAAGCTCTGCTGTTTTTTTTTTTTTCTATTTTCCTTTTTGACCGGGGTAAGGTGTTCCAATGAGGCAGGAAATTATTACACGAGAGGGGACGGGGATTTTTTTCTTCTTTCCGAAATTTTCGGCTTCATTTTCATTGTTTTTGCGGTGCTGTTGTGCCGTGCTGTGCTGCTGTGCTCTATCTTTCGTACATACGAGTACAGACATAGAGCATATCAAAAGAAGAAAATATGTACCCTACCTACCTGGAGTATGTACGTACGAGCGACATGTGAGCGAGCGTAGCGGAAAACCGCCCGCGACGCGAAGCGTATGTGGCGTCCGAGCAGTTTTCTCCTCAATGAAAGAAGCATGGCGGCGAGACTCTCGGCAATATCAAGTCGCCAATTTGCAACTGCAGTCATGAAAAAAAACTATATTCAATCATGAACCTCTGTCCGCTTCGCACAATTTGATGTACTTTTCCTTCCTGAGCGAGCGTAGCGGGCGGCGTAGGCCGCCCGCGGAGCGAAGCGCCTTGTATATATATTGTAACAGGCAGTAAACGTATATGTGCTGTATCTATCTCAGCCGGTCACCAAGCATTATGGCGCAACCTCGACCTCACGCAACTTTTTTGTATTAGCGTGTACGCCGCATACATTGAATTGATCGCCGCGAGTCATTTGTTCAGGATCAATATCCAGTTACCGGTATCCTGTTTTATACTATTATAGCAGCAATGATACCACACTAATTCCGCCAACCGCATAGTCTGTCCTCAAAAATATGTGTGTGTGTGTTCTTCCACGTTGATGATGGGTGGATGCAGCTACTACTTCCAAACAGGTGTGCAGGATTTCATACGAGTCTTATTTGGCTCTTGCGCCACTCCCCTACTACGGGGAACCACAGTAAATAGGACCAAATATTGTTAGTAAAAATGGCGAAATATATAGGTTTTGATGTGTACCGTAGGTCCTATTTACTATGGTCTCCCGTTATAGGCGCACCTCCCCGAGGGGACCTTGTACCTCGTAACATTGCTCTGCGCACCAGGCCGCCTATATACGAGGCATCCATCTCACGTCACACCACCACGATACACCACGACCATCACAACATCACACCAGGACCACTGCAGCAGAATCACAGCAGAACGAGCACGGCGTCATATAAAATATTGGCTGTACGCACGTAAGATGACAGGTTCTCCTCGATCCTCGATCGTCGACGATCAGAGCTGCGAGCACGTACGAAGTACCAGGTATGTATACCTACCTGGTACGAAACAATCGTCCAGTAAAACCTTTCACCTTTCACCTCTTCATCAGCTTCACATTTTGGTTGAATCAGTGTTGCAGTTCGACGACCCCAACGCAGCAATCAAGACACCATATCTACCTTCGCAGATTACACGCCCCCCTCCACAGAGCACCGAACCCACCCACCGCAACCACAACATCAGTACTCTCACCCCGTCCTGGTCCAGCCCCCATCCCTCGTGCATCGTCGTGCTCCCGGATATCATGGCTTCCCCGGCCCTCAAGTGCTTGAGCAAGACCCTGCGCTTGCTGGTCACGAGATGTGCCCGGTTCGACAGCTGCCTCCACTGAGATTATGCTTTTTCTAGTCACAATCTGCACCAACAGTGGCAGCAGTAAATGGTGCAAGGCCTCCATCACGCGTGGTCGGGACAGAATGGCGTCACCGACCACAGCTAAGTATTAGCAGGCTGCTGCCTCCGAGATGCGGGGGGAATTACCGAAGGCAGGGGGTTTCCACATTATTTGTCAGGCCTTGATGGCAGGGCTATTTACGTGGTACGATGTACGACCAGAGGCCGTGTGTGCCAGAGCGCCGGGCCTATTACCTGCTATCGCCGACAACATGGCTCCTCCTTCCTCCACGCAAGGGGAGGATGGACCCCAGATTTTCATGGACATTAGGATCGGCGATCGACAGGGTAAGGTGGCTGGAAACGTAGCTGATTATTGCTCCCAAAATCCGCCGAGTACGTAATTGTGCACCCTGCACCGTACCGCCATCTGCCCCTCCATGCAACCAACTTTTCGATTCACTGCCACCGTCATCAGCTTAGAAGGCCGTGGGCAGCGGCTGTCCTGCCCCAGGCCGACGCTGATTGCGTGAATACGGGGCCTAGCTGGCGTGGCTTCTAGATTGTGGGGGCTTGCGTCGAAGGTTATATTTTTCACAAATAGTCGCGGTAGCTTTTTCAGCTTGTGTTCGATGTTGGTATCATACCGCGCAGCAGCAGTACTTCGGAGTTTCGTGCTGCGACCACATGGCAGATGGAGCGTGTTCTCGTGATATTATACGATAGGTACAGACATCTTCGTGTGGACTTCACCCTTGCCTAAAATCGACGAGTCTGGTTATCAACCGTCTGTTGTCATCCTTACAACTCCCTTGCGTTCTGCAGTTGGGACGCCAAGAAAAATGGTGCATTCGTCAGCCCGCGTTGCTTCGCCCTTCTTACCACCCTGCACGGAAATATAAGGACGTTTTTATGTCAACATAAATACCTAAAAGCTCCTTACATTTCCGGACGAATTGGTGGTTTCGTCCCTTTTCCTCTGTACAAGTGTACTTCGGTCTTTGTCAAGTCGTCTGACACTGCTGCTGCCGCTGCTGCCGCTGCTGCTACTGTTGTTGCTGTTGTGCCTGCCCTCTTGCGCGCTTCCCCTGCCATTCGCACCTGAACCATGCGATGCTTGGGTAATAATGCAGTGGGCCGAATGGTTTTCGAGCTGTTCGCGACCGTGGCTCCGAGAACGGCAGAGAATTTCCGCGCGCTGTGCACGGGAGAGCGCGGGTTGAGCAAGAAGACCAACGTGCGCCTGCACTTGAAGGTTAGTCTATTATTAAATAAGACGTCGGGGTTAGATTTACGTACAGTTCGTACTTGTATCAGGCAGTACGAGGAGTTTTAGTTTTACGAGGTTGGTGGGGTGAGAAGTTCGGGGTTAGAATATTTGAATATTTAGAACCCGTACGTACGATCGAATAAGTTAATGCCGTGATACATGACCTGGTACTTCGTACATGCCAGTACCGATCACTGAAGGTACAATAGTATAGATCGTATCGCTAGAAACACGAGCAGCGAGATATAATTGTCCTTCAGCTGCTTGCGTTAGCTGATCCCGGTCGGTCGGTCGGTCGGTCTGTCGCGTAAGCCAATATTGGATGGAGTCCTCATTTTTATTTCACAGGGTTAACTCTCTGGTCATGATCCCAACTCGCGGATCGAGTCAGGAACTTTTCGATATATCACAAGCTGGGTCGGGCTCCGGGTCGGTTCGGGTCGCATCCGGAGGTTCTCAAATTATCACGGATCGGGTCCGGTCACCTTTACCCGACACCCGACCCGACCTGACTCGCGACGTTAGGCCCGACCCGTGAACAACCCTATTTTTTCCTGGCCGTGGTAAAGTCGAAGCTCGCCTTCGCTCGCAATAGTATTAATAGTGATACCTGACACTACTGTTTGTATGTGATGTGATATAGAAATACAGGCTGGTCATCAGCGCGGTAAATTTAGAAGATGAGTGACTGTTTGCTTTCTTACCCCATCGAAGCACTTCGTGTCTTTTACCAAAGGTACATACCCTACGGTCTACTGTCTGTAGTTTCCCTGATATTTCCGCCAACACCTCCAGCGAAGTACCCAAAAGCACAGGGGAGGGGTGAATTCCTAACGAAGACAAGGAGGGACGGAGAGAAGGAAGGAAGGAAGGAAGGAAGGAAGGAAGGAAGGAAGGGGGGAGTGATGTTCCCACTCACTTCATCGCGATCACTTCATGCGCAAGCCTACACTCCACACGGCCGCGCAGCAGTTGTTGTTGTTTTTTTTCATTTTTTCATTCCGGTTTTTCCTGATTCCATTTTGTTCTCCCGACGTCCAGCATCGTTGGAGCCTGCCTTGTGACCAGGGACTGGAATCGTTGTTTTACGTATGTACCTGGTATAACGTGTGTTCAGTTGGGTTTGGGTTGGGGACGGGTTGTAAATTACTTATTTCGCAAAAGAGGGACTCAAGATGGTGACGAAATGTTGTGAGAACAGCAATAACGATAAGAACAAGCACAACCGCCACGATATCAACAATGACCACGACTATAGCAACAACAATAATCACACCGCACCACACCACACCACGCCATCACATCACATCGCCATGGGCAATTCGAATCCCATATCGCCGCCGCCCCCTCTCTCACATCATCAGGACTCCGTTTTCCACCGCGTGATTCCGGGTTTCATGGCGCAAGGGGGCGATTTCACGAGGGGGGACGGCACCGGGGGAGAGTCAATCTACGGCGACAAGTTCGCGGACGAGAACTTCGTATGGTGAGCGAAACATCTTAGACGGACCGTAGTAATACTTGACACATCGGACAGATCATGATCTGCTGTAGATAATCTAGATCCTACACCTTCCGTTTTGAGATATGTGCATGATCTGTATGGTACAGATCCAACCACGGCGAGCATGTGCTAGATTATGCAGATAATACGGCTCCCACCTGGCAACATGACTGGATCATGCAGATCTCATAGATCAGGACTCTGTAGTATCTACCCTTAAAGATCTAGATCATGAAATAGATATCTGATCTCTCCGTTTTGCTGTAATAGTTGGACGCAAGCGGCGTGGTTTCTACAGAGCCCAGTATTGTTTACCTCTTGGTCCGGCCTCGACAATTTGGTTGATAGCCCGCACCATCCATTCCAAACGTATCGATTCCGAGAAATTTCCAAGACGATTCTAAGAATTTTTAAGGACGGTCGGAATTAGGGTTAGGGTTAGAGCGTACAGTCAAGTATATTTCAACCATGTTGCCGAGCCTGGCTCAAGATCTATCCAGCCCTTGCGGCTCCGGTGGAGGTGATGGCTTCAAGCGCAGGGTGCGCGCTCCAGTAGTTGAAGCGGACCTGACCATTGTGGCTAAAGTCTTTAGTTTGTTTTTTTTCGGGGAAGGGGTCTGTTTGGGGGTCTGGGTTGTTACAGAAGTGCGGCGCGGCTGTGATGGTGCCGCGCGTCTTTGGTTAGGGGCTCCTTTTGGTCGCTGCCTGTTGCCGTTGTGTTGCTCGCGATTTCCGCTGTGTTTTCCGTTGCTTGGGTGTTGATGTTGCGGTGATGGAGTGGTGGTGGTAGTGGTTTTGTGATTGTGGTTATTATATGTGGTGGTGTGTTTTGTAGACGGTTGTTGATGTCTGTGCTGGCGATGGTCCTGGTGTTGAAGTTGTTATTGTTGGTGGTGGTGGTGGTGGTATCGTTGGTGGTGTGTAGCGGCCGGGGACGATGCGATCGCCCCAACGATGGATGGGCCCTGTTGTCTCTGTCGACCCCTTTTACAACGTACTCGCGCGCCCCACCTCTACCCTCTGTGCCACCGCTGTCGTCCGCTGCCGCTGCGTCTGGTCAGCCCTCACGAGGGACGAGGGCTGCTGTCGATGGCGAATGCTGGACCGGACACTAACGGCAGCCAGTTCTTCATTACGTTCGCGACGGCACCCCACCTGGACGGTCGACATACTGTCTTCGGAAGGCTTGTGGAGGGCATGGATGTGAGCGAGGGGATGAAAAACAGTCACGCGTCAGACATATCAGCATGTTCCGCTTTTCATGATGTAGATTTTTCTGGGCAGAACAGATGCCTGATTTTTTGTGATCGGATAGATGCTTGCTTCATATATTTTCGGATAGATCCTCGATTTTTGTGATGTAACGCGTATTACGAAAGGGGTAGCACTTTTTGGCCAACACGTTTCTGACTGTCTTAACCCAATCCATTGATTATATATTGCAGTCCCGTTTTGGGGGCAAACCACTCAAGTTCTACGTATTCTAAGTAGTGTGTCACCCAAACGAGAATGCAGTGCGAGAAGGATTAACCCAATATCGTTGAAATACCAATACGATTTGTAGTGTTTTACACTGTAGTTCGTGATACCTATTGGTAGGCGTTGGGATTTTTCATGGGGTTGCTTTTCTCTAAATCATTTTTTTGGTTGGGGTGCAGAGGTCCTATACTATAATCAAGTCAGAAGCCTCAGAGATATTATTAATAGGTGCTGCTCCCTCAAGGCAAACACGCGTCATCTGTACGATCTACTGTAAATTGTTTGCCGGGGGGAATCTGCATGGAGCTCATCATTTGAAAATGTTGCACGGATTGTACCGGGGGGAAGAAGGGTCGGCACCCGTGACCACTGCCTGTCCAGAAGATTGTTTTAGTGCCATAAGCCCCTGCGAGTTGAGGAAAAGGAACGTGGTGATAACCCCAGTCGGCTCGCCGAACTCCCCACGGCGCGTCGCACTTGGTGCAAGCAATGTCTGCCTGATCGGTGAAAACCCGACGTGCTCCTTCCGGGCATTGGAGCGAGGCGACGGTCTATGGTCTTATGACTACGGCCATGCATGTCATGAGTACCCCCCCCCCCCCCCCCCCCCCCATGGCATGAGTGACCCCCCCGCTCACCCGTTGTAAATGTACCCCCAGGTTCTCGACATCATGGAGAAGGTGTCGACGGCGGGTAACGACCGCCCACGCTTACCAGTGACCATCGACGACTGTGGACAGGTGGGTCGGCGCAACGAGAGTCATATTATGCCATGGCTTAACCTACCATACCTTACCATACCATAGAACTACTTTCTTAGATCTCGATCTCTGAGCGTGCTCGGTTGGTACATCCCTGGCCTCTCAGAGCTCCCACTTGGAAATCGCCTCCTTTTATTACTTGCCGGACCTTTCCAGCGGGTCTTTGTTTTCTCCATTGCTCTTCGTACTTTCAGTCCTTCTTTCCTTTTTTCTTCTTTCGTTTCGTGTGCGTGCGTGTACTCCGAGCACGGTTGCGCGGGCGAACCCGGCGCCGTCGCGGGTGTCAGCGGATGCTGGCGGGTAGAGGGAGAGTTGCAAGGAGCGCGGTCGCCGCTTTCGTGCCTAGGCGTTGCGTGTGCCTCGAGACACGAGGGATGCATCAATAGGCTCTGTCTGGCCTCCATGTGTGATTTGGATAGAGTTCGTACGAGTATTTAAGGGTCGTTCGGGATTGAAAGATAATATTCAAGCGGTGCTTATTTTTGCGGCCGGGCTGAAAGTCACAAGAGGGAGGTCCCGAATGAGCACCAACATTGTCGAGCTTGCGTCGAGGTCCACGGTGAGCACCGGGCTTCACGCGAGGCGGGCGACGGGGCTCACTGTGGAAGAGAGGGAGGAAAGCATTACCCGGACTAAATCGGTGGCGAGATGGTCGCGAGAGGAGCGGGCGGCGTACGAGGCTGAGAGAGAAGCTTTGCGGTTCTATTTTTTTTCTTTTACTTTTTTTCTTTTTGACCGGTGTGCGGTGTTCGAATCAGATAGTAAATTATTGCACGAAAGGGGACGGGGAGTTTATTTCTTTCCGAATTTTTCGGTTTCATTTTCATTGTTTTTGCTGTGTTGCTGTGCCGTGCTGTGCTTTATCTTTCGTACATACGAGTACAGACAGAGCGTATCGAAAGAAGAAAATAAGTACCCTACTACCTGGGGTATGTACGTACGCACGACATGTGAGCGAGCCTAGCGGAAAACCGCCCGCGACGCGAAGCTTATGTACGTACGTACGACATCCGCGACGTGAAGCTTGTGTCGCGTCCGAGCAGTTTTCTCCTGAAGCATGGCGGCGGGACTCTTGGCATTATCAAGTCGCCAGTTTGCAACTACTATCATTAAAAAACTATATCATTCAATCATGAACTTCTGTCCGCTTCGCATAATTTGATGTACTTTTTCATCCTGAGCGAGCGTAGCGGGCGGCGTAGGCCGCCCGCGGAGCGAAGCGCCTTGTATACCATACCATACCATATGAAATGTCGTACCATACAACACCCTATCATATCATATCATACCCTACCACACCTAAACCACACCTTACGTCCATTTTTGTACTAGGTAAGTATTAGCCTAACCCATACATACCCACCTAAAAACGACGAGCGCGATATTTTCCAAGCCACTACTAGTGGAAAGAGCGCGCACCAGTACACGTATCACCGTGCTGCGCGCGTGGGGCATAGTCCCCTGTATTGCCGGCAGCAGGGTGTAAATGCTATGAATGCTATGAATGGGCTGTGTACTTGGTGTGACCGATGCCTTTGAAACTCCGAAGGGGTTATTAGTTATTACAGTATCACACATCATAGCACACCCCGGTGATAATTTTGACCTTTGACAGTATTATCACGGGGTGTGCTGTTGTGGAGGTGTGTGCTATCTGACGTATCCCCGGTGATAAGCACCATGCACCGGAGCCCCGCAGCTAGGGGGTGTGATATATCGAGGGTGTGTACTAACGGTGTTATTAATAGTGGTTGCTGAGGAGTCACTACGGTGTGTGTGTTCTTCGCATTAAAAAGTTATTTCCACCGGTCGACGTGCAGCACATCCGGTGAGTAGTGTCCGCGCTGATCCTCCATCCTAGAGAGGCACAAGCTCTTTGGCCACAAGCTATAGGAGACAGCGTTGACACATCGCGAATACAGCGAAGGGGTTAAGCAACGTAACGACATCGTACTAAATACGAAAAGCAGTGTGCCGTTATGTACATACCGGTATACACAAACCACCAGCAGCAAGCCAGGAAGTGTAGGACGCAAAGAGAAAGATGAGACACAAAGAGAAAAACGCCGGTAATCCGTCTCGCTCATCCCGACCAACTCCCTCCCGTGCACGTGCGTGTGCCCAAGGTCGGAGAAATGGTCGACGATGAAAACCAGGAGGGTGGTGGCGTCGGTCAGAGCGCGTCGTCGCCGGGAACAACTGGGGACGGAGCGGCAAAGGCGGGAGCTAGCAAAGGGGGCGCAGCTCTCGACGAGAAGCACGGAGGGGGGGGGGGGTGGGGGTGGGTTAAGGAAAGGAGGAGCAGGAAGAGGAGCAGGAGGAGGAGGAGGAGCTGGAAGAGCCGGACGAGGAAGCTTTGGGGAGGATGAGCGCCCTGGAGCAGCGGCTGTTCAAGGTCCGCCTCAAGATGAACAAGGTGTGTGAAGATGTGTTGCTGTACTGAAGACATGAGACAAATTACGATATAGACCATCTACGTAGATCATGTGTACCTGGTATGCCGTTCCGAAGGGTTGCGTGGGATCTGTGTAGTACATATAAAACTTCGTGCAGATATCTCACTCTCTGAGCGTGCTCCGTTGGTACATCCCTGGCCTCTCAGAGCTCCCACTTGGACATCGCCTCCTTTGATTACTTGCCGGACCTTTCCAGCGGTTCTTTGTTTTCTCCTTTTTTCTTGGCACTTGCAGTTATTTTTTCCTTTTTTCTTCTTTCGTTTCGTGTGCGTTTGGTGTGTGTTAGTGCGTGCGTATACTCCAACCACGGCACCGCGGGCGAGCGCGGCACCGTCGCGGGTATCAGCGGGTTGTGGTGGCGGGTAGAGGGGGGGGGTTGCAAGGAGCGCGGTCGCCGTTTTCGTGGAAAAGCGTCGCGTGTGCCTCGAGACACGAGGGAAGCATGAATGGGCTCTGTCCGGCCTTCATCTGTAGAATAAGATTGCGTATGTAAGAGTCTACAAGGGTCGTTCGGGATTGCAAAATACGATTCAAGCGGTGCTCCTTTTTGCGACCAAGCTGAAGTTCACAGAGAGAGCTACGCAGTCTGAGCACCAACATTGTCGAGCTGGCGAACGAGGTCCACGATGAGCACCGAGCTTCACGCGAGGCGGGCGACGGGGCTCACTGCGGAAGAGAGGGAGGAAAGCTTTTCCCGGACCGAATAGGTGGCGAGATGTCGCGAGAGGGGCGGGCGACCTACGAGGCTGGCGACCTACGAGGCTGAGAGAGAAACTCTGCTTTTCGATTTGTATTTTTTTATTTGACCGGAGAAAGGTGTTCCAATCAGGCAGAAAGTTATTACACGAGAAGGAACGGGGATTTTTTTTCTTTGCGAAATTTTCGGTTTCGTTTTCATTGTTTTTGCGGTGCTGCTGTGCCGTGCTGTGCTTTCTCTTTCGTGCATTCGAGTACAGACAAAGAAAACGACATATTAAAAGAAAATAGGTACCTTACCTGGGGTATGTACGTACGTACGACATGTGAGCGAACGTAGCGGGCGGAACCGCCCGCGACGCGAAGCGTATATGCCGTCCGAGCTGTTTCCTACTGAAGCATGGCGGCGGGACTCTTGGCACTATCAAGTCGCCAGTTTGCACCTATAATCATGAAAAAACTTTGTTCAATCATGGACCTGTGTCCGCTTCGCATAGTTTGATGTACTTTTCCTTCCTGAGCAAGCGTAGCGGGTGGCGTAGGCCGCCCGCGGAGCGAAGCGCCTTGTACTACCTTATCTAACAACGCAGGAAACACGTGCTAGACGGCGTAGATCTGCTGCTATGCCTGGTATTCCTGTATCCAACATGATCGTGCAGACCCCACCCTCGAAGCATGTGCGCAAGGAAACGTACAATACCGGTCCCACCCGGCAGAAAAGAAAGCGAGAGCTTGTAGGTCATATAAGTGAAAACAGGTAAATAGGATGCCCCGAAATATCTAGACCGTCGTTTGGGGATAATTTCTAACCTGATCGGATCTGATCTGATCTGGTCTGGCCTGTTCTGGTCTGTTCGATGTGCGTTTGTTTTTTTACAGGGGAGGCGAGCGAATAAGAAAGCCGTGAAAGAGGAGTACAACCGCCTCAGCGACCCAGGCTACGCGGCGAAGATGCGCTCGAAGGACAGAGAAGAGGTGTGGATATTAAATACCTGCTATTTTGAGGAGGAATTTGGATCGCGGCGGGCGGGGGGGGGGTGTACTCATTTTCGTGTGTTGCTGTAGTCTAGAGGAGGGAGGGGGGGGGGGGGGGGGGCAGCATCGGCGGTCACGCGAGGATTTCGTTTTCTTTCAACAATATATCGGAGCATCCTGGCTCTCGGGCTTCGAGAACCGCTTCGTGTTTTGAGGAATTCGATCCCGGTTAAGGGAGTCTCGCTGCTGCTGGGGAGCAGGATCTAGGCAGCAGCTAGACCATCGTTCCGGTCTAAGCACCGGCCGTCGCAACACGATATTGCTTGTCGATTTCCACATATTTTGTGAGGATTCCGATCCCGAATAAGAGCGTTTCGCTGCTGGGAACAGGGTCTAGGTAGAGGCTATCATTTGATTTTTAATTACCGGGCTTCTCAATATTATAGATTGTTCCGGATTACCAACATGGGCTATTTGGACACGCCTGCCGCAAAGCGTCTGCCGATTCGGTGACCGGAAAGCTGGTTCAGGATTGAATTTTGCGGAGCTGATCGGTGGCAAGGTACGGATTTTCCGTCGTCGCAAACGCGCGAACATGTTTTTTTGTTTGTTTTTGTTTTACAGCATGCCACAAAGTGCCTATTTGCCAAAGCGAGCATACACTATTGTGGCATCCCACTATATTCCACGTACCACTCTGTCAGGAAATGCATGGACCATTTGGGTGCAGTGTGTACCCCGCCTTAAGAGAGGTGTGGTACAGGCCAAAGACACCTCTCTTGACTACTATTAACACTAGCCTTATCTTATCCACAGTATTATATAAAATATACAGCTTTAGTGCAGGCGGATGAAGCCGATGTGGCCTATCTTACCTGAACTGATATGTTGGCGTGCCCTCTCTTGACCCCCGTAGGTGTTGAAGATAGCCAACGAAACAACGGCATATTTGGCGTTTTCAACCGTCTGCGGGCCGCGTGAGCGCGCAGCAGTACGTACGGGTAGGATAGGATCATGCTGCGCCCTTGCCTTGCTTGGCGGTGTCACATTGTAACTCGGACACCTGATAGATTGTGTCATCCCCCAATCACGCAGCCACCGTTGCCGTAATCGATACGTTTTACCGTCAATTTCCCTGTTGAGTTCCAAGAGGGTTTAGTCGGGGTACCCACTGTATTAATAGTTAACCGAAACAGTCCTTGCCGCTTTTTCGGGCAGAGTGGTAGCACGCGCGAACACTCGACGACCACAAAACTGCTTTCTTTTCGTCGACGCGAGCCACCAAAACACTGTTGCACGCACCTCGGACAGACAGATCATAATCTATCTAATCCATCCGTCTACGGTAGTTCATTTAGTTCCTCAGCTGCCGTTGTAAGGGTTGTGCAGGATCTGCATAGTACAGATCCAACACAGGAAACGTGTGCTTAGAGTAAATCATGCGAATTACACGGGCCCCACGTGGCAACCCGAGCTGCTGCTGTAGATCATG
Source organism: Macrocystis pyrifera (assembly GCA_031763025.1). Classification (NCBI taxonomy): domain Eukaryota; class Phaeophyceae; order Laminariales; family Laminariaceae; genus Macrocystis; species Macrocystis pyrifera. Next base: position 758,470 of record JASSKH010000032.1, read on the forward strand.
TATACGAGATCAGGGATCTATCTATCTATCTAGCTGCCTTGAAATATCTAGATCATGAAGTGGGAATGATCTATAGATGAAGAGTTGTACACTGCTGTGACATCACCCAAGACTGTTTCAACCGTCTCTGGGATTATGCATAACGCTCTACACCCTGCTCGTCTATGTCTATGTGTTCGTTCGTACTCCTCGCCAAAAATCGTCCCCTCTTTTTTTTGCGCTCCGTGCTTCTCCTGTACGACATCGCGAGCAGTCCAAGAAGCGGTGGGACAAGGAGATGAAGGAGCGGGGTTTGTCGAAAGATGAGGCGTTTATGGTGGAGACGGCGGCGGCGGCGGAGATCGTGTCCGAGCACAAGAACAAGAAGGAGAAGCACAAGGCTGCATTCGGTACGAATTCAGAAAACTTATACTTCCGAGTACTGGATTGCTTTTTAAGGCCGCGTTCGGTATGGTTTTGACCTTGCGATTGCAACCGAATCTGGTGGAGATAGGCGATGTATATAGGAGAAGCACTAAGCCGCGTTCGGTAAGCTTTCGGTATTCTCAACCAACGCACACACGTTGACGATAGTTCCATATATCCTGCCGCGCAACTTCCTAGCGACAGCTGTACTGTCGTAGTAACAAACCCGGCGAGTGTAATTCGTTGTTTTTTCTCTCTCTTTTCGTGCTGTTGTCGCGCCTGATACCATCCTTTCCGAAGGCTGTGACCTTGGCCACGCTTCGACAAGATGGTTGAAATAATTTCGACTTTATTGTAACCCTATAGATTGACGCTGGTCACAACAACCCCAACCCCCTTGGAATTTTCTTTGAAAAAAATCTTGGAATGAAGATTCCACGAGAAGTTATACGAAGTGTGAATGGTTGAATATACGTTGAGTTCAAATCACAGCCTTCTGTGATATGATATAGTATCGGGCTATAGAAATGGTTATTATACAGCCCGTAGAATCAAGGCCCTGAATACCCCAAGAGTATTCGCGGGGCTCTCAAGTTTCCTTTGCAGTACAATGGTTAGGATAGCCGATAGGAGAAGAGAAGACATGCGCCCGAGGAAAGTTCCTCTGACAAGTGTCTTTACCCTTCTAGCGGGTTGATAGAAGTAGAGCAGAGTGAGCTTGATGCCTTGAATCAAGAAGCCCCTATCGAATCACTCTCTCAGCTAGCTAGCTCCCTTCTCTCGTCATGAGGAAAAAAACGACAACACAAGAAGTCTAATGAACAAGAGAAGCTGCCTTCCTAGCCAGTTCCAATAGTACCTGCATTCCATTCCCTTACCTCAATAATCGGGTTCTACACTGGAGAGGCTGCGCAAGTGACACCTGCGCTTTTGGAGCGCAGCCTCTCCAGTGTGGTAGAACCCGAGTATGGTAGCAAGGGAATAGAATGCAGGTACTCATGGAACTGGCTAGGAAGGCAGCTTCTCTTGTTCAGTAGACTACTTCTTCTTGTGTTGTCGTTTTTTTCCTCATGACGAGAGAAGGGAGCTAGCTAGCTGTTGAGAGAGCGATTCGATAGGGGCTTCTTGATTCAAGGCGTCAAGCCCACTCTGCTCTCCTTCTATCAACCCGCTAGAAGGGTAAAGACACTTGTCCGAGGAACTTTCCTCGGGCGCATGTCTACTCTTCTCCTATCGGCTATCCTAACCATTGTACTGCAAAGGAAACTTCAGAGCCCCGGGAATACTCTTGGGGTATTCAGGCCTTTGATACTACGGGCTGTATCATAGCCACTTCTATAGCCCGACACTATATCATTGTCACAATTAACGCTAAACCCAACCGCCTTGAGAGATTCTCGGAATGAAGATGTTACACGGAGTTCTAGTTGTGTGGAAGAGACGTGTTAGGGCAGGGGTAGCACTTACAAGTAATATTACGAGGGGACTTAGTAATCAGGACCAAATATTCTTGGTAAAAATAATGGAATGTATAGGTTTTTGTGTACATGATGGGTCCTGACCACTGTTAACATGGTCCCCCGCAATATTATAGTAGTAATCTGTAAATCACCCGACAACCGACTTGGAGAATTACTCTACTGCTGTGATAAACCAAGCCCGATACACGATCAAATGGGCTTGCAAATAAAAATATGCAATATACGATACACAATCGGATTCGAATATGCAACTGCTGGGTAGAGATTGAGAGTTGCAATGGTTGAGGACCCCCCCCCCCCCCCCCCCCACTTCAATCTCGAAAGGGATGCGTGGTCAATGGTCAAATGACTAAGGCAAGCAACAAATGAGTACGCCCCCCCCCCCCCCCCCCCCCCCCCCCCCCCCCCCCCCCCCCCCCCCCCCCCCCCCCCCCCCCCCCCCCCCCCCCCCCCCCCCCCCCCTTCACTTCAGTGGGAAATGTTTGGGCTATACTGGAATCACGTATAACCCCTACCGTTGAAGTACTCGAATGGTGAAAAGTTGAACTTGGCTTGAACCCTGACCTGACCGTATCTCTGTCACTGCGACCGCTCTCGGAGATTTATCGGAATACACATGTTAGCGCGGAAACACTGAAGCGTGGAGCATGAACCATTTTTGTCGAAGCTTGGCCAAGTCGTGAGCACCAGTGGTTCGACGCTGCCTTTTGCCGCGTCTGTTGCCGCATGATTCGTGTGGAGTCATCAACTATTTGTCGAGGGTAGCGCCAAGTGGTAAAACCGTCTTGTTGCCGCCTTTTGGCCACATTTTTGAACAGGGTGGAACGTGTTCAACCAAGACGCTCTTTTCAAGGGGTATAAGAAGCGCCTGGAGAAGCTGCCTAAGGCCAAGGCTGGCTCGGAGGGCGCAAAGATGGTGCGTGTACCGTGCAGTCTTGCTGGTGCTGGTGCTGATGCTTGTGTCGGTAGTGGTGTCTGCTTCGATGTTATCGACAGTGAGAATGTTCGTGTTACCGTAGTTTTGGCGATGTTGGCGTCGGTGCTGCTGGTCGTGGTTTTGTGCTGGGGTTGGGTGGTGTTGTCGCGGTGGTGATGGTGGTGGTGGTTTTGATGTGTTGGTGGTGATGCTGCTGGTGTTGTTGGGGTGGTGCTGATGCTGGTGGTTTTGGTGGTGTTGGTGTTTGTAAAGTTGGTGCTGCCCTCCGCCCTCCCTCCTTTCTCCTCTCCAACGCAGCGATGGTGTTGCCGCCTGCCACCTGTGATGCGTGATGTGATGTCCCCCTCCCTTCCCTCCCCCATGTGCTGCTGGTGAGACGTGCGACCTTGACGCGTGGCATGATAACCCCCCAATCCCTCTTGAGCTGACGATGTTTTTGTTTGATGTGTGGCGTGCAGGAGGACACAGCAGAGTACGGTGCCAAGGACGACGCGGACGCGAAGGGGATGCAGCGAGTTGTGGACGAGCTCATGGATAAGGTATGGCAGCGTCGTGTCCTATTTCGGTAGTCAAACCAGCTGCTGCTGATGCTGCTGCTGCTGCTGCTGCTGCTGCTGCCGCTGCCGTGTAGAATGTTTTGTTGTTACAGGTAGCGCTTAAGGTACGGCAGTATCGTGTCCTATTTCAGCAGTCAAACCCACTGCTGCTGCTGCTGTGAACCAGGCTGTGTTCTTCCAGCAGTAGAGCCTACCAGGTATATGAGTACTGTATATACCATCGTAGGTTTGCTGCAGTACAGTGCTTGAGCCTACCATTTATGCTCCTTCTGACTGGGTGTGTAGACTACCTGATAAACTCTTAGACCTGAGGAATGCCCTTAGAGTTATCCCCTGTCCATACCCCGGGTATACACCCCCCCACGGAAGGATTTGATACACTAAATATCAGTGAGAAAACGATCGCTATTGTAGGAGATGGATCGTGCCCACAGGCGGCGAACCAGGAAGGGGATAAGGTAAGCAATTTTTTTCTACCAGGTATGTAATATATGGAAACAATGTAATGAGCGCCCAAATATTGGAGGTGTCTCTTACTAGGAGTAGGAACGGTGCTCCGTCTCGAAAGGGATGCGTGGTCAATGATCAAATGTCTAAGGCAAGCAAGAAATGAGTACGCCCCCCCCCCCCCCCCCCCCATATTATATTATATATTATGTAAGGGTTGGGTTGGCGTGGGTTGTCAACGACACTGTAGAACATGCCGATCACTACTTGAGCTACAGTAGACTACCGGGATCGTTTTTTTTTTGTGTTTTTTTGCGGTCGGTCACAGCTGGTGGTTGAGTTGGGTCATTTATGCGGGGTGCAGAACCTTTACTCCGCTCAAGTGGAATTATCGTATCACGTTGTGTTTGTGGTAAGGCACCCAAGAGGCACCCCCCATTGCTGTCTCTGGTAGTGTCCACACCGGAAATTAATTTAATTCATTGAAGCTGTCACCATATGCAAGTCCGCCTCACAAGCGGTTCTTTGAAGGATGCAGCTCGCCCTTCATGCGACTCGCCGAACACCTCACGGCGCTTCGCGCTTGGTGCACGCAATGTCTGCATTGTCGATGAAAACCCGATGTTGTCCGTCTCGGCATTGTAGGGATGCTATTAATAGGGTCCATGGTCATACTTTAAAGTATGACTACAGCCACGCATCACATGAGTGCACCGCCCCCCCCCCCCCCCCCCCCCCCCCCCCCCCCCCCCTTGTCGGGATAAGAAAAAGTGGCGTGTATTTTGTTTGTCTTTTCCCGAACACCCGTGGCAACCCGTTTTTTTTTTCTTGTGTATTTGCTTCCCCCGTCCGTGGTATGGCGATGAGTGCAGGAGAAACGTAAGGCGGCGTTCAGCAGGCGGCGCTCGGAGCACGGCGCGGCGGATATCGACTACATCAACGACAGAAACAAGCACTTCAACAAGAAGATCAAGCGCGCGTACGACAAGTACACGGTGGAGATCAGGCAGAATCTCGAGAGGGGGACGGCCCTCTGACGATGATAATGGAGTTGACGCCATACAAGCACACGCTTTGCGCCAAGAAATGGAGGCTTGTCGAGCTTCTTGTTTTTTCCGCCGCACGAGCATGGTGTTTTTGTCGAAAGTACACATGTGGAAATGTAACCGGTACATGAACGAGGTCGTGCAGATAATATCAGTGAGGGATATGTCTGCCCGGAAAGATCTAGATCATGGAACGGGCATAGGAACTATCTGATCTATCTGGACAATCAGGCGTGTCCCATGTGTACAGCTTCTGGATGGTTCACGTAAGCAAGCACATGGGAGCTTTGGAAGAACGTGGAATGGTATACCAGTGTACCAGGGTATACGCTTTGCGCCAAGAAATGGAGGCGTGTCGTGCTTCTTATTTTTTCCACCGTGCAAGGACTGTTTTGATTTTTTGCGCGGCAGTGGAATGCATCCGTGTGCTGGTGCCCAGTGCGCTGGACTTTTTTTCGCGGAGTGGAAGACATGTCATGATCAGTATCAGTATTCTGGTGCTTGATATGGTATTGGACGTACCAGTAAATGGTATTGGACGCCAATGGGGTGCATCCGCGTCCTACTCCCCAGTGGGTCAGTCGTTTTTTTTCGGCGAATGGGACAAGCAGCCGTAAACAGTACCACATACTGGTAAATTCCAGTATACCTGATGTACCAGCGCACATATATACCTGGTTTTGGTTTGCTCGGGATTTCTTCTGTGTGGCCGCGGATGTTCGTCAACGCGGTGGATACTTACTAGCTTAAGGTAATTGTGGGGTTGTGATTTGCGTACGTGCAGAAGAGATGGAATGGGACGACCAGTTGTAAACAGCAGTATCTACCAGCATACCAGGTACTTTCGTCTTTCTATACTCGGAGTCATCTTTCGGGGCGTGAATTGTACTCCACACACTAATCTGTGGTTTCTGTAACGGAAATCGATACTCGTATATATATCGTCTTTCTCGCTAATCCCTTTTTTATCTGCCCAAACTCATGCCAGGCGTGACTCCGGCCAAACATCAATTTGGTAAGTCAAACGATCCCGAACGATTGATCCCCGTACGGCCACGAGTACCGACAGGCGGAACACACATGGTCCGCCTACGCCAATTTTCACCTCATTGGTGCGGTGTGTGTCGAGCTCTACGATTCGGCTGAAGGGCCGTCTCCCAAGCCATGTGCGTGCAGTTTCATGCCTTTGAAAATATTAAGCAAACACTATTACCATCCGGACACGCCATCCAACCCCACGCACCTCCGCATCAGTCCCGCTACTTTCTTCAAGGTAACAGGCAACAGCTACATACTTTACTGGCACACATGATACGAGGTACTACTGCAGCACCCGGTACATACAAAAATAAAATAAAAAAATAAAATAACGCTCACAACAAAAAAATTAAGTCAAGACATCTAAACGTCGAACGAACGTCTAATCTTCCCTGGATGGCACCACCGCCACTATACCAGGGCGCTCCTCCCGCACCCGCCTATAGCTGTCCACAAATTCCACCCTAGCAAGACCCGGCGGGAACACTACACCATCTAAGCTGTGGTCAAACTCGCAGCCGAGCTGCAGCTTTCGGAGCGACAACGGCCATTGCACCGAGGCCACCGCCTGGTTGAAACACTCGCCGAACACCATGATTTCCATGCTGGGCGGCCACAGCACCCCCTCTATCTCGCAGTCGAACGCCTTCCCGAAGGTGATCTCTTCCAGTCTGTCCGGCAGAACCATGCCCGAGATCGGATGGTTGAAACTCTCGCCAAACTTCAACTTTTGTAGGCCGCGGGGCCACGCTGCCGCCGCCACCGGCCTGTCAAACTGCACGCCGAAAACAATCTCCCCTAACCCCGCGGGCCAAACAACGCCTTCCACGTTTTGGTTGAACTCCTCCCCAAGCACCAGCCGCTTCAAGCCGTCCGGCAGGGCGGCGCCGACAACCGGCTTATTGAAGGCAAACCCGAGCTTCAGCGTCTCCATCTCTTCGGGAAACCCCGCCCCCGCGATGTCCTGGTTGAACATTCCTCCGAACCTCACGCTCTTGAGGGAGCCCGGCCAGGCAACGCCTTCCACGCTCTGGTTAAACCCCCGGCCGAAGGTTATGCTCTCCAGACTATCAGGCCAAGCAATGCCCTGGATGGGAAGATTGTAACAGTCCCCCAGGGACAGCGTTCTAAGCGTTTTCGGCCAGTTTTGCGCGGCGGCCTCGAGTGATCGGTTAAAGAAAAAACCGAGAGATAAATGGACGAGCCCCCTCGGCCACACGATCTCATCAAGGGGTTGGTTGTAGTCCCGGCCTAGGGTAAGGCAAGTTAGCTCGGGGGGGAGCTCGGCTCCAGCCAGGGGCTGGTCGAACCAGCTCCCGAACGTGAGGGTTTCCAAGCGAGGAGGCCACATCGTCGCGTGGACGGGCTGGTTGAAGTTGCAGCCAAACGTGAGCGTTTTGAGCGAGCGGGGCCACTCCACCCTGTCGATCGCGCGGTTGAACCTTGTGACGCGTGTGGGTCGTGGGTGTTTACGGCGGCAGCATAGGAGGGGGGGAGGGAGGCAGGGGGGAGAGGGGGAAGTGAGAGGGGGGGGGGGGGGGCGTTCCCTACACGTACGAGCCACGGTTAACATTAAGCATCAGGTACTACTATAGTTAATCACTCAGGCCCGGCATAGTTTTTTCTGCACCACCAAGCAGTTTTTGCAAGTTTCTCTCTCTCCCCCTCATCGGCAGTTATGAGGTCCGAGCGTGTGTTCGGTCGTCCCGAATTACAAGCGACAAGTTACACAGCAGCAGGGCAAGGTTCAAGCGCATGGCTTGATGGGGATGAGGACTTCGCTCCTCTTGAGCTTCTTTTGTAGAAGAGAAGCTTTTGTAGAAGAGAAGAAGAGAAAGAGCTGACCAGAGCTTGAAGCTAGGAGGCATGAGCGTGCGTTCGGTCGTCCGGAACAAGTGGCAAGGCGCACAGCAGCAACAACGGTGGCTATAAGGCCCAAGCGTGTGCTCGGCCGTCACGAATAACTGGAAACAGAAAAGGTACACAGTAAGCTCGGGTTAGTTCTGTCTCTTCTTTGCATGCACAAAAAGCTCAAGAGACGCGGAATCTTCATCCCGGCCAAACCATGCGCTCCAGCCTCGCCCTGCTGCGGTCTTCCTTGCCAGTAATTCACGACGATCAAACTCACGCTCGGGGCCCGTAGCCGCTGCTGCTGTGTACCTTGCCATTTGTTATTCGGGAAGGCCGAACACACGCTTGGGACTTCACAGGAGAGGGTGCCGGGAGCCGGACGGGGCGCAGCCCCGACCCGCGCTCCGCGCAGCTGCCAAACCCGTGTGGGTCTATGGCCTCTCAGACTCCGTGGACTATTGATTGAATGGATTCGCCAGGAAGCAGAGTGGATCAGCCGGTCGTTCGTCAATCTGTCTGATGCGAACCACAATCACCCGTCGTGGTCCATGGCCCCATGACATGATGAGTCGTAATGCCGTGATGAGTCCATGCATGATCCATGACGTACATCCGACATGTAACGCCAAAGATGAAACGATACAACTTACGCCGCTCGACATTTTTTACTTCAGATCGGACTAGTGTTGGTAAGCAACTTTAAAAAGGGCTTGCTTTGATTGTTGCTTATCTGGGGAAAAGTTGCTTGATTAAGCATGCTTATTTGCTTATTAAGCAAGTTCTGTGATTAAGCGAGTTCACAGGAAGTTGCTTGATTAAGCATGCCTATTTGCTTATTTGCGGTGCAATTTAGTAATTTCTAATGGAATGGAAGGCGTTTAGCACCGGGTTCAGCACACGATAGAGTTGCACACCGCCCGACTGAGAACCGGGTACCCGGTGGCGGGTACTCGGAACCGTCGGAACCGGAACCGTCCCGGTCCAACTCACGGAATCGCGGGTATTTGTACCTCGGGTACCCGGGTACCTGGGTACCCGCGTACCCGTCATTTGTTCTATACGGAGGCCCCAAGACTGGGGTATACCTTGATCCATACATAAACTGCAGCAGCAGCAGCTGTGCCCCTAGACTCTCGCCTCCCGTCCCGGCAGACTACAGACCGACAACAGAGAATACTCCTACCTGCCTTCGCACAACACGCTACACACGAGTACACAGACGCACTCACTCGATACCTCTACCACAGCGTAGATGGCCCTACTTTACCATGAACCACAGAAGATAGACCAATCACGAGAAGTCCCAACCTTTCGATTTTGCTGCTGTTCGTAGGGAGACCGATGTGATTGCGGCAACGAGATCGACCACCACATAAAACAGTGTATGGTAACCCGGGTACCCGGGTACCCGGGCACCCGTGTCCACCTTAATGAGTACTGCGGTTGCTCTGTTCAATATATATGGCTCTTCTTGTGAACATATAAAATTCAAAAATTCCAGGGCTTTTCGCGGGTCAGGTCAAATTTTACGGAGCGAGATTTTGAAAGCCTTTTGACCCGACCCGACCCGACCCGCGAGATTAAAAAAGTTGTTGATCCGACCCGACCCGACCCGACCCGTGAGATTTGAAAATATCCTGACCCGACCCGACCCGACCCGCGAGATTTCAAAACCTCCTGACCCGACCCGATCCGACCCGCCACCTTCGGATTGACCCGTGAGACACGGGTTTCATGCGGTTCGGGTCACCTTGACCCGTGAGACTATTTATCTTGACCCGCAGGTCCGACCTGTGAATCCGGCCCGTGGGTCGACACTTCAAAAACAATTATTTATCCATTTTTGTGCCCACAAGCGATATGTGGCCTGGCTGTAGTGGGTATAAATGGATGCGGGCATGCGTATATGGATTTGGTAGTGTTTTAATGAGTGAATAAGATACCAAAGGAGTATTATTGAGTATTTGTACCAGAAAAGCCTTTGGGTAAGAGAGCGGGAAGTGCTATGAGTGTCGGATCCGCGGGCCGGATGCGCGGGTCCGACCCGCGGGTCAGCAGAAAAGAACTCGCGGGTCACGTTGGGCCGAGCCGCGAGTGACCCGTTTCTCGCGGGTCATGACCTGACCCGACCCGTGAGCTTTGCATCACCTCTTGACCCGACCCGACCCGACCCGTGAGATTTGAAAAACTCTTGACCCGACCCGACCCGACCCGTGAGATTTGAAAACCTCCTTTACCCGACCCGACCCGACCCGTGAGATTCCGAACACTTCCTGACCCGACCCGACCCGACCCGTGACATTTTGAACACCCCGTGACCCGACCCGCGGGTCGGGTCATAACCCGCCAAACGCCCTGAAAAATTCGAAATTCAAAACTGTAATTTACACACTCATCCGGTTGGACGGTTGGACTCACAGCTGACGTACGAAATATTTTTGTGAGTGCATCAAGCACCACGCACACTCAGCTCTCAGCTTGCAATATGGAGTATCGCCAAACCGGTCTCTCCCACAGCTGATGCATTTGGTAAAAACTTGAAAGAAAAACATACCAGGTATGTGGTATCATCCACCCACACCTCGTATGTTTTTTCTCTTCTGCATGTCTGCATGCCATCCACTATATTAATGCCTCATCTGATTCCGTCATGTTGGCACGTCAACCCATACAGGGGTTTACTTGACCAGGCAGCGTCACAGACCTGCAACGACGTTTCCTGGTGCTGTTTGGTCGGCGTCTGTCACCTCTCCTCATCCATATTGTTGAGACGACGAGCGGGCCATGCTGACGGGGGCTTACAGCAGTGCCGCGACGCTAAAGTACGAAGTTATCTAGCACAGAAAGGGCAAAAAAAGCATGCTTAATCAACTAATTTCGGTTGCTTAATTAAGCATGCTTATTTGCTTATATAAGCAAATAAGCACGGCTACGATGCTTTGATTATGCTTCGATTAAGCAACCCACAAAAACGTGATTAAGCATGCTTATTATAGTTGCTTACCCAACACTAGATCGGACAAGGATTGGATAGCAAAACGCACGCATGGAGACGACCAAGCAGCAGCACAAGCACTGTCACGAGCAGTGCAAACCGTAGTACTGTCGTTCTTGTTCTTCGAGTCTTCAGTACAAATTGCAGCAGGATGAAGGGATAGACCCTATTGCACACACCACAAACAGCAGCAGTACGTGGAGTTCTACGATTGGTTGCGAATTGAATGCACTACATAACAGTACGAGTTCCCATCACCAAACTTCACAGGCAGGCCAGCCGGGAGCGGATCGGGGCGCAGCCCCGTCCTGCGCCTCGCCTTCCTGACAAACCCCGTGTTCGAGTGAAGGATGGCCTCACCCCGTGGACTTTTGATTGAATATCGACAGGAGGCGGAGTGGGTCATCCACACTCGAAGAAGTCTCACTGGGACCCGCGTGCAGAGCAACCCCTCTGCACCCTGCACACCTGCACTCTTCGTATGCTTCTGTGATTTGCTTACATAAAAAGCTCCGTCCTACACCTGGCATCTGGTATATACGGTGATGACAACCAATGCATGGAGCACTCCAATCCAACCCAGTCCTCGCTGAATTACGCACCAACTCCGGACCCACCTTCGCCAGAAAACCACGCTTTCCAGCGCAAACGGCCACACCACCCCCTCCATCTCTCCGCCGAACTGCGTTCCCAAAATCAACCGCACGAGCTCGTTCGGTAGGGCCCATCCGGGGTCTAGGTCGAAACTCGGCCTGTCGTAGAGCATCCTCGTCACTCGTGGAAGTATCAAACGCTTAGACATACCCTCCGGTAGCGCTCCACCGCTGCAGCTCGAGCTACTGCGTGCGCCGAACTTGGCCTGCCATACTCTACGGGGTGTCTTGCGTGCCACCTTCAGGCGGAAGTTGGACGCTTCCCGGCAAGCCACGAGGAGCTCTAGTGATGCGAGCTGGAGGGAGGTCACGCGAGAAACCCAGCCCAAGCTTACCACAACCCGGAGTGCTGACAGTGGCGGATTCAGGGTAACAGCTCGGTCGCTTGCTGCCTCGCGCGAGACCATCGGGTTGCACACGGGTTCCCCGCCACCCAAAGTGGAGCCTCGCAGTCCGGAGCACGCTGGTGAGCAAATTTGACGGCGCACGGCCGTCCTACACGCTACCGCTACGTACGTGCCACCAAATGCTTTACTTTTCAACTTTCAATGGAGTTCCATAGTTACTCTAAACGTTACGGGGGCGGGCATCGTACGGGCTTGGTTGAGGGCGAGTGCAGTCTATTTTCTTTGCACCTCTCAGCTCAACATGAAGAATCCTATTGGATTACTCGCACTGGTTCTGGTCAAGCCTCTTCTTGTACTCGCTGTGATCAAGCCTCTGGCGGCGTGGGGATCGGACAGGTATCGATTTTACTCTGTGCCTCTGGGTTGAACTGATTCGGGATTTTCAGCTCTATTCTGTCATCCCCTTGTTCAGCCTGGTTCAAATTTCAAGTATTATTTTGATTCCGATGGCCTTTTAATTCAAACCTGTCAGAGCATGTCGTCGTCTGCTTGCTGCTGCAGCCCCCTGGTTTCGCGGAGATACTGATCTGCACGCTGTACATGGCAGCAGCAGCAGTGCTAGACACTCGTGGCGAAGATATATGTATAGGCACCACTAAAGTTGTAGAGGCCGTTGGGATTCCGTGTTTGGAAACAACAACGCGTAAGTATAAAAATCGATATTTTAGAAACACGTCAGGTATTCTACGTAACAGTCACCAAGAACATAACAGATCATGTATGATGGCCAGACAGAAGGGTATTCGTGGCCGTGAGGGTGCTGACTCGATGACATCTATCAAGTACGGCAGTATCGCATTATCGCCGTGGGTACAGCAGCAAGTTCTGGTATGCTGCAATACAGGCGCCATAACGTATGATACTCTGGCACGATGATATTGCCGTGTGGATAGATGATACTCGTACATGTTCGTAGAGTCCAAGCCTGGATGCCCTGACCACCACGTGGTCTGATGAGTTTCTTTATAATCGTTTTATTAGAGGACAGAGGAGGGGAGAGAGAGCGGAGCCTAGCTCGTAGCTCGGAGCAGAGAACGGAGTGCTCAAACTCTCCTCGTGAACACACGGCATAATTCACAATAACGCCTGCGAAGATATACGCAACCCTCTACAACTTGTAACCGTCGCTGCTGGAACGATCCAAACGATCACCCTCCCTGGCTCTTCACAGCAGTGACGAGACCGAAAAGACATTCAAGACTTGCTAGGACCTAAGAACAGCCAACGACAGTCCCGTAGGAGGAAACCCGGCCACCGGGTCAAAACCCCCTGTATAATACTTATACTCCAAACCATTGCAATTGAAACAACGGCCGCATTCCAAACGATGACCATGGCCAGAAAATAAAATGCCAAGCGGTGCCCTACTCCCCCATGCCCCTCAAAGTAGCACAGGGTTGGCGACCTGACAAATTATTCCTCGCATCACTCAAACATGGGTACTCATCGAATAATGCTCATACCCCTCACTCACCCGCCAAAGGCAGATCCAACAAGAACCTACGATGAGACTTAAAAGGGATCGCAGCAAGGGATTTCGTCAAAATATCCACGTGCTGCTCTTCCGAAGCTACGAACTGAATGTCGATCTTCTTAGCACGAAGTAGCTCTCTGACAAAATGAAAACGCACGTCGATATGCTTACTCCGAGCAGAACTAAGAGGGTTTTCAGCCAACGCTATGGCCCCCTGGTTATCCTCGAAAACCCGGATACATGATCCGCTTAGCTCTGGACAGATAAACGACAACACCGCGCCCGTAAACAAAGCTTCCTTCCCCCCCTCACCCAGGGCGACATACTCTGCTTCTGCCGTCGACAACGTAACACACCTCTGCGTGCTACTTGCCCAACTGACGGGCGCACCCCCATGGGTAATTACCGTCCCCGATACCGAGCGCCTATCTTTCGACTTATCCGCATAATCAGCATCACTATACGCAGTCAAATCCAATCCCGAGCCCCGTACAAAAGTCAACCCCATAAAGCTGGTCCCGTGGAGGTAAGCCATAATCTTCAAAACTGCCTTCCAGTGCCTCTCCGTTGGGTTGTGGGAGTGGCGCGCCACAGCATGCACAGAGTTCGAGATGTCCGGCCTCGTCATGGTCGACAGCCACATCAAGCTGCCCACAGCCTCCCTGTACGGCCAGTCTCCTCCAAGTTCGCCCTCCTCTCTTGGACCTAGTTCCACACCGGGGGTCGCGGGGATATCAGAGGGTGAGTTAACACCAAAACCATTCAGCATGCTCTCAATGAACGCCTTCTGCGTAATCTCCAATATCCCCAGTTCCCAGTCGCGTTTGAAAGCACAACCAGTGTACCAAGTCAGTTCGCCGAGGTTATTCGTGGGAAATTTCATAGCTAGCGCGGCATGGAAATCTCTACATGTCTCATCCGATCCTGCGATCACGATGTCATCTACATGAACGGCCATGATCAGTTCTACCTTGCCGTCCACAACCATGCGAAACACACACGGGTCAGACCTACACTGCTCCATTCCGTACTCTACCACGGTCTCTACCAATAATCCGGCCCACTGCCGTCCGCTCTGCTTTAGACCATACAGTGATCTGTTTAGGCGGACGATCTTTCCTGACATGTCACCACACCCACCGGGCAGTTTCATGTATATCTCGGCGTCGAGTTTCGCGCGAACAAAAGCTTGTGCGACGTCTAGATGAAAAATCTTTAAACCATGTTCATTTGCAACAGCCGCCAGAATTTTAACTGACGCTGACGAGGGAGTTGGTGCAAACGTTTGAAAATAATCTACATCCTGCACCTGGCTAAAACCCTTGGCCACAAGTCTGGCCTTTGTCTTTGCTATCAAGCCATCCTTATCCGTCTTGTAGGTAAACACCCACTTCGTACCTACAGGTTTCCGCCCTTTTGGCGGTGTCGCGGCTTCGTACGTACCGGTCGTTTTGTGACCGTCCAACTCAATTTTCATGGCCTCGTGCCACGCCGCTTTGTATTGAGAACGCTCTACATCTGCTACGGGCTGTGGGGGCGGTTCTACGTCTTCCGGGAAACCACTCGGCATGCACACGCTCAACCCCCCTTTGTTCTCCACAGCAGGTCCTCCGGCCATCAAAGCCACTGCGTCCTCCGTCGTCCAAGACGTACGATCCAGCATACTCCCAGGCTTCGTCCACGACTCGTACGCTGCCGAGCAGCGCGTCTGCGGCTCCTTCATCCATCCTTACCTGGTGCACAGCAGGTTCACCCTCCAGGCGTTGGCTTTGACCCCGGGTCCGGCCCCGTACAGTCGGGGGGAGCCGGCCCCAGCTGCTGAGCTCGTGTGCTGGCCTCCCCGACAGGACCGCGGGGGGATCCTCACCGTCCCCTTGCCCGGTGTCGGAGGCTGATGCTGCGCCCGAGTCGCTTCCGGCCCTCCCTGCCGGGACCGAGGAGGCGTCCACGGCGGCGCCCCCTTGAGAGGAATCCATCGTCTCGGCTGTTTGGGCCCTCCCTGTCGGGACCGAGGAGGCGCCCACGGCGCCCCCTTGAGACGAACCCATCGTCTCGGGTGTCTCGCCGCCGGCCTCGCCGCCGGCAGGTGCCTGCTGTGCGCGCTCCTGCATAAACGCGTCCAGGTCAAAACCCCACGTCACGTCGAGGTCGTTCAAGTGAGCCAGACCGTCGTCCAGCTCATCCACCACCCCCCCCCACCACCTCGATCCGACGTGCTCACGTCGTCTGCCTCTGACCCCCCCTTTTCCGTATACAGGGAGTCATTCGCCTGGGCAGGTACAGGTGGTGCAGGCGACACGCGTTGCCAGGTGACATTGCGCGTTATTAGCACAGTGCGGTTCTTTGTCAGCACTCGTACTGAGTCTCCGGGGTAGTTTGATGCAGGGCCAAGGTAAAAGCACTCTTGTGCTTTCGCCTGTGACTTGTTTTCCGTTTTCACCTTGCAGTAGCCAGGCTTGAGGAAGGGCAGTAGTACTACCGGGGGTGGGCTACCATGCCACATCTCATGCGGCGACTTGCTCTGCGGGTTAGCTGTTGTTGCTGTGCGGTTCAAGGCGTCACACGCCCAGTGGGACGCTTCCGCCCACAACGACGTCGTGGCCGGGAGTTTCGCGCCAGGAAAAAGCTCTTGAGCCTGGATTCGGCCCGCCATTGCGGCCGTCTCTATCAAACCTAGCGCGCGCTCTGCTACTGCATTGAATTGGGGACTGTCGGCCGTCGTGAATTCCTGCTTGATCCCTCGTGATCTACACAGGTCGCCAAACTTTCCCCCGCGGAATTCACCACCCCCATCAGATCGGACGATTACCACCGCAGAAGGGACACCGTCTGCACGAGAATCCGCAAGGAACTGCTCGAACATTTCCGCGGCGTCGGACTTGTGGCGCATAAAGTACACCCACGTATATCGTGGAAAATCGTCGCGCACGATGAGGGTATACCGCTTCCGCCCGAGAGACTCTACCACCTTTGGTCCACTCAAATCCACAAAAACCCTCCCGAGCTTCTTATCTGCTCGTGTGTGTGTGGATTGCTTGATACCTTTGCGGAGACCCTTTGCCATGGAGCACCCTTTGCACTCCAGCAGCTTTCCCTCGAGGACAATCCCTTGCTGCTGCGCGGTCTTGCGAAGTAGTACCTCGTGGGAGTGTCCAGCAGCGCGCAGTGGAAATCGTTGATTTATTGCAGACTTGTTGGGCAGTTGTCCCGGGGCGAGTACAGCACAGGCATTTTCCCCACAACTGCGGTCGACCCGGTAGCCGTACAGGCTGTAGAGGGTCCCACTCAACGGGAACACGATCGAACGCTCCGACTTGAGCCTGACTGCAACCCCCGTGGGGCGCCCTTCGAAAGTATGGCCGTTTTTGACCAGAGTGGGCAGGGAAAATAAGTGGTAGCGGAGATCCGGCACGTGCGCAACGTTCGTAAACAGCACTTGCACGGGACCGTTTACGGACCGAAAGACAACACTCACGTCACCGTAACCTTCCATCGCTCGGGTGGATCCGTCAGCGATTCGGAGAGTCAAGTTGCATTCTCTATAGTTGATCATGCAGTCAGCGGAGGGCGTCATGTGAGTAGACGCACCACTATCACACATCCAAGCCTCGTCTCCTACCTGCCAAGCAGACTCCCCTTCCCCCGAACCATCGCTCCACTTGCCTGTCTCTTCGGCCTTGAAAGCTGAGGCCTGGACCGTACCTTTTTCCGGGTCGTCGTCCCTTGCCCCATCCTTACTCGTCACCGCCATGACAGCTTCTTTCGATGAGGGGCAGACATCAGCAGCGTGCCCCAGCCCGTTGCATCGACTGCATCGATCCGTGGACGTGGGACAGGCATCGGCAGAGTGCCCGCGTCCCTGGCATCGACTGCATAGCTTCGCCGTACACTCGCTCCTCCAATGGCCCTTCTTGCCACACCTATGACACTTGCCCACTGGAGTACTTCCGCTGGCGGCTTTGGCGTTACTGCCATTGCCACCAGCACCCGCGCCCGAGCCACCACCGTCCTCGTTGGAGCCTCTACCGCCTCGTCCGTGACCCCGTCGTCCACCTTTTTCTTTGCCATTTCCTACACCTTTCCGGCGACCACCGCCACCGCCGCCGCCGCGCCGCCGGCGTACATAGCATGGCCTGCGTGGCTAGCGTTGGAACCCTTCTTCCTGTTTCCAGAAAGTCGGTGATGCCGTTCTCGAACGGCCTTGATGATGTCATCACGGCCGATGCTGTCACGTGATGCCAGGTTCCGAGCCTCCACTTCGTATTCGGCAGGCAGAGCGTCAATAAAGATGGTGTACAGCATGTGGTCGTCTACTGACATTCCTGCTGTTCGCATTTCCGCGGCAAGATCCTCGATCCTGCCTATCTCCTCGAGCGGGTTGCTCCCCGGCGCCATCTTTACACTGTTAAGGCGTCGGGAGAGGTCTGATTTGGCCCCCGTCGTCTGAGGGCCGTACCACGCAAGGAGAGCCATCCACGCTTGCCTCGGCGAGGTACACCGGTGCAAAATGCTTTTATCGCTCTTGCTCTTGAGGGCCGTTGACAGGAAATTCCATGCAAGTGTATGTCTGTGCACACTTTCGCGGCTAAACCCCCCCTAGCGACAAGCATAGAGTTTTCGGTGTCTAATTCCCCTACGGGAATGTACTGTGGTGGATCCGACACGAAAGCAGACAAGAAACCAACTCCTTTGGCGTAATACCAAGCGTCTCTTGTCCAGGGGTTGAACTAAGATTTTAGCCCACTAAACGATGCACAGGAGTGTGTTTGAAGGCCAAATGGCGCGATGGAGGCAGATCAAATCCACCACCCAACTCACCGCTAGGATATGCACCCCATCCTCCTGTCCTCCCATGCTGGTCTGGATGACCCCTCGGTGGGCCAACCTCGACAGGCAGCGCAGTTCCTCCGCGTCCAGTTGCTCCCAAATCTGGCGAGGTGCCCTTACGCAAATTTGTCTCTTGTTCTGCTGCAATCTCTCTTACAGCAGTGGGTACTGCCCCTTGTGGGCTCTCCCCTACAGCAGCGCTACTCACAGCGCTGCCGGACTCCGATCGACCGTTGTTCCTCATGAACTCGGCCATCATGTCCCTCATGGCGTTCAGCATCGACGCCTCTCTGTTCTCAATCGCCAGTTCGACCTCGCGTCGCAGCGTTTCAACGTCACTTGGAGAGTCGCGCTCTTCTTGAGCCGATCCCTTCGAGGGCATCGTGGGCTTCTGGTACCAGACCTCAAACGTTCAAGTCACTAGTGTGTTCGTAGAGTCCAAGCCTGGATGCCCTGACCACCACGTGGTCTGATGAGTTTCTTTACAATCGTTGTATTAGAGGACAGAGGAGGGGAGAGAGAGCGGAGCCTAGCTCGTAGCTCGGAGCAGAGAACGGAGCGCTCAAACTCTCCTGGTGAACACACGGCATAATTCATAATAACGCCTGCGAAGATATGCGCAACCCTCTACAACTTGTAACCGTCGCTGCTGGAACGATCCAAACGAACAGTACACTGGTACATTATTGCGTTGTCTACTTTACCGCATGTCAATGTGAGTTGTAGTATCTCTGTGGCGTAGTTTTGTGACCACAGAACTTGTAACTCTATTATAGGATTGAAGAATCGGCACTGCACGGACAATGGTTGTGCTGGATGTAGACGCGTAGAAAGAACGGTTTAATCTGAAGAACAAAGACGTATATATATGTGAAGGAGTTACCTACTGAGCTATAGGGGTAAAAGACCGACCGATTACCCAGCCCAGAGCAATCCTTATAACACTCTCCCCCCCCCCCCTGAACGGGACTGAACGGGAATGGGGAAGAAATGTTGAAGTTCCTCAAGCACAACGAGATGAAGACGTTGAACGACAGAGTAAAAAGGCAGAACCGGAATGGACTATTATAGACAGCAGTGCATACGAAAGAGCGAAAGCTCTATCCTTGACTTTATTGTAGTAGAAAATTGAAGTGGTAAGGAAACGGAACTTCATGTATGCGCAACAGACGTAAGAACTACGGATCATTGTCGAATATGGACAGACAGTCAACAGACGAGAGATATCAAGCATAGATGAGGTAGGAAATTGCACCGATGGAGAATAGATAAACTAGAAGTAAAAGAGAAACGGGAAGAGTTCACACCTGGGACAGATCAGCTCACGGTAGCTCGAGCTAGCTCTTTTAGGAGCTATTAATAGCTCACCGGTGAGCTGTGTGAGCTACGTGAGCTACACATGTTTTCCCGGCTTGAGCTATAGGAGGGTAGCTCATCTGCACATGTTTTCCAAGCTCGAGCTATGGAGGGTAGCTCATCTGCACGTATATGTCCAGAGTGAGCTATAGGAGCTACATGAGCTAGCGCATCTACCCCCGAATGAGCTATGGGAGCTACATGAGCTACACATGTTTTCCCCGGCTTGAGCTATAGGCGGAAGCTCATCCGCACATGTTTTCGAAGCTTGAACTATAGGCGGTAGCTCATCTGCACATATTTCCAAAGCTTGAGCTATAGGCGATAGGTCATCTGCACATATTTTCAAAGCTTGAGCTATAAGGGATACATGAGCTAGCTCATGAGCTGAATGATACCAACAAGAACAACCATATAATTTTTATACGTACCAGGTATAGTATGTGATATTATACGAGATCGGATCTGCTTCTGTTCTGCAGATACCTGACACCTGACGATAGGTCGACACCCAACAGATATTGAATTTTCGTATTTTGGCAACTGCTATATACAGCAGCAGCTGTCAGCTGTCACCATGAACACCACAAGAGGCGCTCGCACAGGACACAACATCGACACCACACAGCAACACCCCTAGCATGCCCACGACCCGGGGTAGCAGCTCTAGCGGCGCTTCGGCCGTAAATCAGGCTGGCGGCGGGCAGCAACCGGATCCACCGATGGATGTGGACCCCACGAACAACGCCATCGATGTGGATGAGGACAACGATCAAACCCAGGCCGAACCCATATTATTCCTATACCTACGCACTTGTCCCGGAGGGTGGGCTTTTTCAGCTACTTATCTCACACGCATGTGTTGCCGAGATGGAGCTACACTGAGCTGCGTGCAACGTTCTCCGGGGGTGATCTATAGGCGATAACTCATCTGCACATGTTTTCCCTGCTTGGGCTATAGGCGGTAGCTCGTCTGCACGTGTTTTGAAGGCTTGAGTTATAGAAGATACCTGGTAGCTCATCTACACACATTTTCCCAGGCTGAGATATAGGAGCTATATGAGCTATCTCATCTGCCCCGGAGATGAGCTATAGGAGCTACATGAGCTATACATGTTTCCCCCGGCTTGAGCTATAGGCGGTAGTTCATCTGCACATGTTTTCGAAGCTTGAGCTATACATGATAGATGAGCTAACTCATGAGCTGCCCGGGGTGTGGAAGAGTTCGAAGAAGAGATGGCCAAGAATGCAGAGCAATTTTCCTAGCTGTTGGAAAGAATAGGTACAACAAGGAACGATATAGAGAGGGATGATGCAGGAGCTAGGATAATAGAGGGATGGGAGCAGTTGGTCAAGACCACAGCAAGTAAAGCAATAGGGAAGAAGTTGATAGTATGCAACGGAGCAGTAAAATGGTGGCATGAGGAAGTGAAAGAGGCTATAAGAGTAAGGAGAAAGGCACACGCAATATATACATCGAGCAGAACTACGACAGGATGGGAGGAATATGCTATAGTTAGAAAGAAAGTAAAAGAAATGGTAGAGAAGAAGAAAGGGATATGGAAAGACGTAGTAAATAAAACAAATGAAGACTGAAGCAGATGTGGGTAGGGATAAAAGGGATACTGGGCAAACAAGCAGGAGAGGCAGACACGGGAATAGCTACTCTAAGAGCACAGAACGGCAAAATGGTTAGTAGTTCGAAGGGGAAAAGGGAAGTACTGGTAGAGCATTACCGTAAGCTAGGAACACCCACAGTCAACGAAACGTTCGACACAGACTTCGAGAAGGAAATCAACCGGTGGGCAGAGGCGAACGTAGATACATCAGAAAGGGAAGAAAGTGGCTCGGGAGGGTTACAGAGAGAGTTCACAAGGGAAAAAGTAAAGAAGCGTGTAGCTAAACTTAAGAATAGAAAGGCAGCAGGAGGAGACCAAATAGTGAATGAATTTATGAAGTACGGGAGAGAAGGAATGCTTACCATGATGGTTATGTTGTATAACTGGATATGGAAAAACGAGTACGCCCCCAGGAAGTGGAGAGAAGGAGTAGTAGTAAACTTATTCAAGGAGATAAGGCTGACCCGGGGAACTGTAGAGGGAAACGCTACTAAGCACAGTAGGCAAAACATTTTGTAAGATTTTGAACGATAGAATAAGAGCGATGATGGAGAAGGAAGACAAAATAAGCGAAGGACGAGCAGGGTTTAGGCCAAACCGTAGCTGCGTAGACCATGTGTACACCTTAGGTAAGATTATTTGAGGTAGGAAAGACGCGGGACTAACAACGTACTGTTTCTTTCTAGATGTGCAGAAAGCCTACGACACAGCACTATGGAGAAATGGATTGTGGAAAAAACTGTGGGAAATAGGAATCAGAGGAAAGATGTGGAGGAGGATGAAAAAAATACGACGGAATGTGCGAGAAGTGCTGTGATGCTGGACGGGGAAATATCGAAGTATGTTTTTACAAGGAGTTGCGCAGGGATGTACGTTGTCACCTAACCTATTCAAGATATATATTAACGACCTGATAGTAGTCGAGGCAACCAGGCAGGGAGTCAAGGTAGGGGAAGATACGATGTCGGGATTGAGTCGAGGCAGCCAGGCAGGGAGTCACGGTAGGGGAAGATACGGTGTCGGGATTGATGTTTGCGGATGACTTTGTGGGTACATCAGAAACACCCGAAGGATTGCGAAAACAAATAGAGAAGGCGCTAGAATACACCAGGAAATGGAGGGTGACGGCGAACATCAAGAAATGCGCAATAGTTGCTTGTAACGAAGATAAGGTAAACCCGATAAATTTCAGTTGGAAGTGGGGAGAAGATGAATTGCCGATCGTAGACCAGTATACATACCTTGGCGTAGAGGTCTCAAATGACTGCTCTTGGGATACACGTATGGCAAAAGTATCAGGGAAGGGTGAAGCACACGTAGGCAAGATGGATGCGATCCTAACAGACTCGCACCTTGACACTAGGATTAAGAGATGTATCCTGATGAATGTGATAGTACCAAAGCTAGAATATGCTGGAGAAGTATGAGAAGGGAGCGCGAAACTCGTAAAACAGTTGGAAACAGTACAAATGACAGCAGCTACAAAATCCTAAGATGCTTAAGTACGACTAGTAATACAGTATTAAGAGCAGAACTGGGAATGCACCCACTCAAGACAAATAGACATGAGGAAGTTGAAATGGCAATATAAAGCAAGGAACATGCCAAAAAAGAGGTTGCCAGCCATAGTTGATAGAACTGTATAGGAGAAAGTAACAAAAGGGCGAGCTGGAATAAGGTGGGATGGCGTAGTTGAGAAAATATGGAAGATATAGGGGGAAACCAAGAATAGATGATGTCCGCCGGGAAGTTTGGGAGGTACAAGGCAGAAGTAGAAGAAAGGATAGAAAGAAGGGAAAGGCAACCGCTAGGAAACAAGGTGGGATCGGAAAAACACTCAGAGATATACGGGGGATTGAGGGAAGGAATAGGAATGAAAACGTATTTGCACGGCCCAATGGACTTCGCGAAAACGCTAAAGCTGCGCTTTCGTGTAGGGGACCTGGACCTGCCAGAAAGAAGAAAGAAGTATACCAGTAGCCGGGAGGAGGAGGAAAGATGCACAGATGTGCCCGTGTGGCAAAGCAATAGAGTAGAACTCACATATTAATAGTAGAAGAATGTGAAATATACAAGGAGGAACGGGATGCGTTAGAAGAGGAGATGAGGGAAATAGATGAGTGTGACATGGAGGAGTTTGATACACTGAATAACAGCGAGAAAACGATCGCTATCCTAGGAGATAGATGGCGGCCACAGGCGGCCAGACAGAAAGGGGATAAGATTAGCAAAACGTTTCTATGTAATATATGGAAACAACGTATTGAGCGCCCAATTGTTGGAGGTGTCTCTATTGCGAGTAGGAACGGTGCTCCGTCTCGAAAGGGATGCGTGGTCAATAGTCAAATGATTTAGGCAAGCGACAAATGAGTACGCCCCCCCCCCCCCCTCTGAACGGCGGTATATTCGGGGCGTCGGTACCCCGTATACCGACGTACGCTGACCTATCCGTTTCGGTACCCCGTATACCGACGTACGCTGACCTATCCGTTTCGTTTGAATACCTGGGCACCAGGGAGATGTGTTTTTAGGGACGCGCGCGCAAGCTATTCTGTAGAAGAATCGTTTGAAGTGAGATTCGAACTCGTGTTCTCGACGATGTCAAATGTGAAGGAGGGTGTTACCTGTTAAGCTATAGGGGTAAAAGACCGATCGATTACCCAGCCCAGAGTAATATAGCAAACAGCAGTATGTACCGTACCAGGAGGTAGCTGGTGTACCTTAAGTAAAGAGCGTTGAGTTCGCACAGGCGGGGGGGTGCGACCATTTTTCAGTGCTTCTTTTCTCGGCAACGATAAGAACAGGTAGCTGCTACGAAATAAAATCGAAAAATTATGTTGTTAGTCCATTTGCCATCTGCCGATGTTGCAGCGCTTATTCCGGTCATGCCATCCACATACAGACTTGCTTGTAGATGTCTTTCTCCTGAGCGTGCTCGGTTGGTACTTCCCTGGCATCTCAGAGCTCCCACTTGGACACCGCCTCCCACTTTTACTTGCCGGCGAGAGCCTTTTTTCTTTTTTCCTCGCTTTTGTTTTGTGTGCGTGCGTGTGCCCAGAACACGGCACCGCGGGCGAGCCCGGTGCCGTCGCGGGTGTCAGCAGGCGCTGGCGGGTAGAGGGGGGTGTTGGAAGCAGTGCGGTCGCCGTTTTCAAGGCTAGGCGTCGCGTGTCCATCGAGACGCGCGGGAAGCAAGAATGGGCTCTGTCTGGTCTCCTGGTGTGGGGTTGGGTATACTATGTACCTGGTACGAGTCTATGAGGAGCATTTTCGTGTGCTAAAAAACATTCCAGCGGTGCTTATTTTTGCGACCAAGTTAAATTTCACAGAGAGAGGTCCGCAGTCTGAGCACCAATATTGTCGAGCTCGCGAACATGGGCCACGGTGAGTACCGGGCTTCACGCGAGGCGGGCGACGGGGCTCACTGGGGCAGAGAGGGAGAAAAGCTTCACCCGGACCGAATCGATGGCGAGGTGGTCGCGAGAGGGGCGGGCAGCGTACGAGGCTGAGAGAAGCTCTGCTGTTCATATGTTTGTTTCTGACCGGCGCCAGGTGTTTCATTCAGGCGGGAAAAAATTACTGCAGGGGGGACGGGGATTTTTTTGTTCTTTAAATTTTCGTTTCACTTTGATTTTAATTTTTCCTGCGACGGGTTGCCGTGCTGCACTTTCTCTTTCGTACATACCAAAAGAAGCAGTACTACAGTACATACATGCATGCGGCGTGCGAGTTCGTTTTATGGATGGAGCGTGAGCTCTTGGCATTTGCAAGTCGCCTATTGCACCTGCATTTTTACACCATCTGTTCCGTTCAATTCTTCCTCGTGATTCGTGAGCGAGCAGCGGGCGGAACCGCCCGCTTCGCGAAGAGCGTTGTATAAAACGATTTTCATTTTTTATTTCCCATGTTATGGGCTGCGGCTCGGGCCTGTCCGTCAAAACACGTGGGCCACCTCATGGGCAGGGCGGACCGGCCCATGTAGAGCCCACATCTCATGAATCGCGGCCCCCGGCCCATCAAATTTATATTTTGTGGGCCGCGGCCCGGCCCGGCCCATCACGTTTTCGAAAGTTCCCGGCCCGGCCCATCCAGTTTTCCAAATCCTCGGCCCGGCTCGTCACATTTTCGAAACCCTCGGCCCGGCCCGTGACAATTTTCAGATCGGCCCGGCCCGGCCTGGCCCAGCCCGCATCATTGGCCCATGGCAAGCCCTGCTTTAAACATAAAACGTGCCACTAACATCAGTAAGACCTGACTGAATACTTAGACAAAATATTTTCGGAAGGCTCTCGACCAGAATTTCCCGAAAATAACTCGTTCGGCTTTTCTTGTGGCAGCCTTCCTTCCGTCCCTGAGTTGGTCGGGAAACAATCGCGCGCTGAAAATCGATCGCACCCGCCCCTGCTGCCCGTGCGAACTCAACGGTCTCCATTCACTATTTGCCGTATGCGCAAGATGCCACACCTCAGGACGAATTTCAATGTTGTTTCCTCCACAACGCGGAGGGCGCAAACGCCGAGCGACGATGTAAATATCTACCAGATATAGAAATTATTCGATAATTTCCGCCGTCCTTGTTTTGTGCCCTCCCCCTAATTTCGGAGAAAGTAGTGTCGGGAAATTCGTTCCTGGCCGTGTGTTTTATCATTTGCGTGCTATACAAGGATACTGCTCGCGCTATGTGCGTCTATTTTATCACGTACTGACTTGTACATAGCTTATCACAGCGTGTGGCGTCAACACACGGCGGTGTACCTGGTACTGGTACGACGATACTCGGTTACCAGGCGCTGCTGCTGTGCTTTGAAATCTCAAGATCCCGACAAACGTATCGTACGACATGATCACAAGCGCTGAAGGATATAACAATCACATATAATCTAGCCGTCCACGAGATCGCCTGGTAGGCCTGATTAGCTATTTACTCCATGCTATGGTACCAGGTACCTGATAAGTACCTGATACCTGTTATCATGGTTACTTACCTACCTGATACCTGGCACCTGATACCAGGTACCTGGTAGCTTGTATCGTACGTTATCCTCTTATTCATTGTTCCTACTCGTAATAGGGGCAGGTATGGTAGCCTGCGCCAATCGTACAGCAGACTGATCACGGCTTGGCCCAGTTCCGACAAAGTTGGAATGATAGTGCACGCAATTTCCTCGTTACTGATTTCATTCCGAGATTGTTCCCAGTGGTTGCAGATTAATTCCGAGAATTTTCCCAGGTGGTAGGGGTTGCAGGGTTGGTGTTTTAGAGCGAAGCATATTTCATCGATTTTTGCCGAAACTTGACCGAGACGTGGACACACACGGCTGCCTCCAGTACGTTTTCATTAGCTGCTTAAAAAACAAACACACCGACCGAAGGGAAAATGCTGATTGAAACTACAGAGCTTGTAGTCGAATCTCTCTAGGATGACTGAAAAATCAGAACGGACAATCAATAGTAAGTAGAAGGTGTGCTGGATGTCGACGGGTAGAAAGAACGGTTCAATGTGAAGCACACCAAAGCAGCTGGCCTGTAGCAGTGGGTGCCCCGCGCGCAAAGCACCCAACCAAGTGAAGATATTTCGGGACTTACAGAGCGGTCTAATCGGCATGCCCCGCCTATGCTAAAACCTACCTGACATATATTGCCAAATAAGAGCGACGACTAGTTTCGGCTTCATATTGTCACGGGGTGTTCCTAACTCCTGGCACCTACTGTATGTGCAAATACCCGGGACAAAACGCAAGAGCGCGAGAGACCACAGATAGAGCTACGGCACGGGTCAACCGATACGCCACAGGAAACATTCGACAGTTGGCACCCAGTAGCCTTCGCCATTAATAGGAGCTCTCGCAGGTAAATAGTTTCACACGTCGGACCGGTCATCGATTTCCACGTCATGGTGATCTACCTCTTTCAGGGCAGGTAGATAGATCATCTGTTGTTCCTGATCTATATGATCTGTACTATCTAGCTCATGTTGCCGTGTGGAAGCCTCTTATTCTGCCGTATATTCTACGCGATGTATTATAAGTAATAATAGCACATATTCCCTGAGTTGGATCTGTACGATACAGACAGACAGGTCCTGCACAACATTTCATAACGGCAGATCAGATACATACTATACAGAATCTACTGCAGATGATCTACGGTAGACCCTGATCGACGTGTGGATTTTTTGTAACTGTCTTCAACGCTGCTGTATTCGCTGATGGAAGTCAGCAAAACCATTTTTTTGTTTTTTTCGAATTTATCTCTTTTTAAGGTTTTCGATCCGATGGCGTGAATCTCCGCCGTCACATTTCTATTGGGTCTCCGGGTCCACCCAGCTGTAACGGGGAGCTCTTTTTATTTTGGCGGCCTCGTGATAAGGTGCCCAAAGGACTTTTATCGTATCCACGTATGATATTTTATCATATTTACTACCACGCACGAGCACGACGGTAGGCTAATTATGACCGTGTAGTGACGATTAACCTTTTTCGTACAGTCCCGTTTTGGGGACAATTTACTTAGAATTTGACTGGTTTGTCCCCAAACTGCAAAACGGGACTGCAGTCCTAACGGGGTTAACATAGCCTCGGACGAATTCCCCTGCTAATTTGCTCGACATCAGGGACTTAAAAAACCGCCGCGATGTGGCTACGGAAACGTGTCGACGAGATTTGTACGAGATCCTTCCCAACACCGCCCTTTTCGCTTCGTGCGCCCGGCTAGGTTTGGAGAAACTCGTGTCTCAAGTTTGTCTTTTGTTTTACCTATACTTCGTACGGTAGTAAATAATCTACCGTCTTACAGTAATGCCGTACGAATACCGCCCTCTCCCTAAATATGGGGACCATTTTGATTGAATTTTAGTATGAAAAGGTCCTTATATTTAGGGACAGAGTGGTACAATGTTTAGGTGTTGGGTGGGTATTTATTCTATGGACATTTTCGATCTATCGACATATCGAACTTTTGATAATATCGCATCGAAGGTGTTTTGCCCCTCCACCCTCTGGCATATCCCCGTGTTTTTTTGTGCGGATGCTGAACGAAAGCTTCGATGCATATATCAACAATCGACACCGCCGCACCAGGCATGGAGTACCTCTCTCAGCGCAAATGCAAGGACCGGTTGGTTCTGATATTAATATCTAAATGATCCTTATGCTTCCGACCGGGGTAGTACCAGGTATCATATAACTCTGGTAGGAACTACAAGGACCGCTTCGTCTTCATATTAAGCTCTAAGCGGTCCTTATATTTCCGGTCAGAGTGGTATTACGGGGGACCACAATAAATAAGACCAAATATTGTCATTAAATAGGTAAATATATAGTTTTTCGTCTGTACCGTAGGTCCTATTTACTATGGTCCCCCGCAAGAGTTTGTTTTCTGTGTATCGAACTCGATTCGATAGCTCGATATCCGATATCCGATGTCCAAAGTTTATTCGTTTTGCACTCCTTTGGACAACTTTTCGTGACCGTCGACTGGACCATCGTGGGAAGGCGCATGCGAAACCCTACTCGCACTATTTATACTGGTACAGCAGTGATATCAAGAAGCGCCGAACACCAACGAGGAGTGGATGCGTGACGAACGCTGAGCCGCTTGACCCCTCTTGTGCCTGGCGCTGGTCTTATTTTCCAATGTCCCGCTTTGTCCCGCGTTGTTTCCCCCTTTGTCCCTCGTTCGAACACCAACGAGGAGTGGATGCATGACGAACGCTGAGCCGCTTGACCCCTCTTGTGCCTGGCGCTGGTCTTGTTTTCCAATGTCCCGCTTTGTCCCGCGTTGTTTCCCCCTTTGTCCCTCGTTGTTTGTTAGTTGTTTTGCCGTGTTTCTCCGTGTTCTGATTTGTCCGGCTTTGTCCGGCTTTGTCTTGTTTTGGAAATTACTTGTCCTGCTTCGTCCTGATTTGTCCCTCTTCATCCTTTCACGTACTTTGTCTTGGTTTGTCCTGCTTTGTTCTGCTTTGTCCTGATTTGTCCTGCTTTGTCCTGCTCTGTGTCCTGCTGCACGCATTTCCTACAGCCTCCAACCATTCCATCATGCCTTCCCGGTCCATGACCTCCCTCTTGCGAAGCATTTCTATGGGGAGGTACGAGTACGAATGGTGCAACAGATCTCAATGTGTTTAGGTGTGTGTCTGTGGTCTGTTCTTCACATTATAGGTGATCGACCGTCGACCTATCTGCTATTAATAGATGTTGCACTACTCGTATATGATATTGCATATGTATGTAACTGGTGTCGTGCTGCACCTGTCACCAGATAACACGGCGCTTGTACAGAAAAAAGTATTAACAGTTAATAGTAACAGCAATTGTTACTGCTGCTGGTATTATACCGTTTGGCTCACTTACAGCAGTAATCCTTTCTTTGCCATTGCAGCTGTGTCCAGATGTTTGTGACTGCTGCTAATAACAACCACCCTATTAAGAAATGTACTATTTAAACACGAACGGTCCTTAAATTTGCGGGCGTAAATGAAACCGAAAGTAAGCCGTAAGCCGCAGCACATCGTATTACGGGGGGCCATAGTAATTAGGACCAAATATTGTTTGTAAAAATATGGAAATATATGGGTGTTTGTGTGCACTGTAGGTCCTATTAACTATGGTCCCCCGTAATAGTTACTTGGACTAGTGAGGCCTCGCTTCCAGGTGTAGATTAGACTGCGGATTTGTCTCTTTTTTTCTGTGTGAACGATCGTTCTGTCGCTCGGTCGATCGTGCCGTCGCTCGCGCGCCGCTGCGCTTGTAATTCACGAAGGAAGTGTTTTGGAAATGACAAGCAAGGTTCATTCTTATCGGAGAGCTGTTTTTCCAGAATTTCCGAGGTTTGGAAATAATTGGAGATATGCGTCAATACACGGAGGCGTTCTGTCACTATTCGTGAAATTCTCCACAAGCGAAAAAATCATGTTCGTTGACGTTCACATATATATTTGGGAAAAAAAATCAGAAAAATCTGGAAGATAAAAAAATTGCGCGAAAAAAACATGGAAAGTATGGAAAAAAAAGCTCTGCGATAAGAATGACCCTAAGTGGGAACAGTTTTGTGCAGTATTAATAGCCAAATGCTCCTTGCATCCGGGCGCAGGACAGAGTAAGAGAACCACTCTCTCGAAGTATGTAGCAATAGGGGCAGGTATGGAGTTATTGCGAGAAAAAAAGGGGATCCGTGATGTTGAAACGGGAGCGTCTTGGTCGTGGAATGGAATCACATCGTCGAGCTGCTGCCCAACCAACGTATCATAGCAGCCAAGGATGGCGCGCTTAGATTTCCGCTGTACAGGTACTAACTGTACGCCTACTGCTGTAGAAGTAGTGGTGGTGCTACTACTACTGCTACTACTAATACTACCACTGCTATTACTACTACTACTACTACTACTACTACTACTACTACTACTACTACTACTACTACTACTACTATTACTACTACTACTACTACTACTACTACTACTACTACTACTACTACAACAACTACTACTACTACTACTACTACCACTACTACTGCTACTACTACTACTACTACTATTATTGCACTGCTGTATTGCTACTGATGTAAGACTACTACTACCGCTGTACTACAACTGTGTAGCTGTACTATTTAATTCGAAGTTATATTTATACTGCTGCACATACTACGACTACGGTACTGTCCATACTGCAGCAGCATCATGCCATACCAGGTGCCAGGCTTGCTACGTGCAGCGCTTAGCCTGACGTGTAGACGTGTAGGCCGCCTGAAGGAAACCCTCAGTAGGCCAAAGTGTTGTGATTTTCTCGCTTTAAACATGCCGCGTTTAATTTTCCCGGCGCAGCTGTTTTGGCACGGCATCTTCCACCCACAATCGTAACTCTTGCCCCTAACCCTTCCTCGCTTCTCCGCGTCTACCGTCGGCTATATATATACTCCCACGCTCATCCACGTTCAGGTCCTTGGTCTCTCGGAAGGTCGGTCTTCTATAAAATGGCAGGACTACTCCTTAGATGGCCACCAGATCGTCTGCCACTTGGTGTCCGCTGACTACCGCTGCCAGGATTACTACAACCCAGTCGGTACGATTGTTTGAACACCAAGATACTGGTAATAGACGACCTATCTGTCCGGAAATATAACGAACGTTTGGGTATTCATTGAGGGTTAAGATGAATACTCAAACGGTCGTTATATTTCCGGACAGAGTGGTATATAAAGCTGTCGTTAGGAACTCCGCAGCAGTTATTTGCAACTGTCATGAAGTTGTGTTGGTATCGCGTAGACGAGCTTCGTCAAGAATGAGATTGCCCTTTCCAGCACCGACATTTCTGCGTTCCTTTTTTTTCAGTCCCTTTTCACCAAATGTGTGTGCGTGTTCTTCTGTCGCTTTGGTACTCCGGGATATCGACCAAAATGAAGATGAATAAATTTGGCGTTATCAGTATGGGTATATGAGGATCATGTTTCGCCCGTCCAGTACAACTCCTTGCGCTGTCGCATTGTAACTCGGACACGATGGTAGTTTGTATCATCCCCCAATCACGCAGCGACCGTTGCCGTCATCGATACCACTATGTCCCTCACTATAATCACCGTTTGCATATTGATATTTCATAAAAATGTTTCTCATATTTCGGGACTGGGTGGTACGTTTTACCGTCATTTTTTCCCTATGAAGTACCAAGAGAGTTAAGCCGTTCTTTCTACTCGTCAACATCCAGCACGAGCGGTCAGTGTCCGTGCCGATTCTTCATCCTAGAGAGATACAAGCTCTGTGCTTACATAACCACGAATCCAGATACTTTGAAAAGAGAGAAAAACGAGAAGAATCGAAAAAAAAACGAAGAAACAAATACAAAATACGAAATAAAGAGGAAGTGTCGTGCTCCCCTGAAGGAAATGCGACAGACAACACACAACGAACAAGAGTTTGCGATAGTGTGATTGAGATTTTTGGAGGGTCGTATACGTAAATACATCAATCTCGGTCAGCGGTCGTAAAACCCGCCTTCAGCCAGCTCGAAGGGAATTGAAACAGGGTACAGTAGTACATTTGTTTTGGTGCGGTGCAAATAAGAAAATCCCATTCGCACGAGTTTTTTGAACGCATGTCCAAGATTCGACTACCAGCCAACACCCATGCAAAACATCCACAAAAGGATTTCGCGCCCTTGTGTAGCGGAACTGTCCTTTCCGGGGTGTCAGCATACCGCGCTTGCTATTCGACGGGTAAAAGAAACGCCCCTCCAAATGGAAACCTTCCGTTTTTTTTTTTTCAAGATTGCGTCGTACCTGCCCATCCGAATGGAAGATCGTCGTGTTTTTTTCAAGTCAACATCACGTCATTTTATGTGTGCTGTGGTGCGGATGACGGGGCTGTGTGATATTATCATCTCTCGCACTGTCAGGGGGGCTTGATACTTGAAACGGTCGGTTGCGGCTTCGGGCCTTCCGCGTCATCGCGTGGTCTACCCCCACTGCTGCCCCCGCTACTTGATGGCGATGGATCTCATGTTCCGCTACCCATCTTACGACCGACTCGAGTCCGCCGCTCCCGCGCCCCCCCGCCCTTCGCCCCTCGCCCCCCCTCGGCCGACAACAAGATAAAACATTAACCCATCTCCGTGAATCGTATCATATCATATCATATCATATCATATCATATACAAGGCGCTTCGCTCCGCGGGCGGCCTACGCCGCCCACTACGCTCGCTCAGGAAGGAAAAGTACATCAAATTATGCGAAGCGGACATTGGTCCATGATTGACTATAGTTTTTTTCAGTATTGATTGCAAACTAGCGACTTGATAATGCCAAGAGTCCCGCCGCCTTGCTTCAGGAGAAAACAAAATGCCACATACGCTTTGCGTCGCGGGTGGGTTTCCGCTACGCTCACTCACACGTCGTACGTACGTACATACCTCAGGTAGGGTACATATTTTCTTTTTTCGATATGCGCCATGTCTATACTTGTATATACGAAAGAGAAAGCACAGCACGGCACAGCAGCACCGCAAAAACAATGAAAAAGAAACCGAAAATTCGGAAAGAATAAAATCCCCGTCCCCTGTCGTGTAATGATTTCCTGCCTAATTGGAATATTTTATACCAGTCAAAAAGAAAAAAAAACAAACAGCAGAGCTTCTCTCTCAGCCTCGTACGCCGCCCGCCCCTCTCTCGACCATCTCGCCACCGATTCAGTCCGGGTAAAGCTTTCCTCTCTCTCTTCCACAGTGAGCCCCGTCGCCCACCTCGCGTGAAGCCCGCGGTGCTCACCGTGGACCTCGTTCGCCAGTTCGACAATGTTGGTGCTCAGACTGCGTACGTCTCTCTGTATCGTTCAGATTGGTCGCAAAAATAGGCACCATTTGAGTTTATTTTGCTAATCAAAACGACCCTTACATACTCGTATATAGTATGACCGGAACCACACCAAGAGCCCAGACAGAGCCCATTCATGCTTCCCTCGTGTCTCGAGGCACACGCGACGCCCAGCCACGAAAACGGCGACCGCGCTCCTTGCGACCCCCCCTCTACCCGCCACCACCCGCTGACACCCGCGACGGTGCCGCGCTCGCCCGCGGAACCGTGCTCGGAGTACACGCACGCACACGAAACGAAAGAAGAAAAAAGGAAAGAAGGACTGAAAGTGCAAAGAGAAAATTGAGAAAACAAAGACCCGTTGGAAAGGTCCTGCAAGTAATAAAAGGAGGCGATTTCCAAGTGGGAGCTCTGAGAGGCCAGGGATGTATCAACCGAGCACGCTCAGAGAGTGAGATATCTATAAGTAGCTCTATATATACAGTTGCATCTAGATGACCTTGGCGCAAGCAACGTTTGGATCCATTAGAATCCTTCACGATCCCCACGTTATCCGCATTTCCTCCAATTGCGCTTTGTGAAGCCCCGCGCCAGGGAGGGCTGTGTGGCCCTTGGTTGGCCCGTCTTCGATACTTGTCACGATAGAGGTATACTGTACCTTTTCTCGGTCAAACTATTTCTGACTGCCGGGGTTCCTCAAGGGCACGAGGGAACTCTACCCAATATCGTTGGAACACCATTTATTAATTGGGTTTTGCGTGTAAATCGTTGTATAACTACGGGGGACCATAGTAAATAGAACCTACGGTACACACAAAACCTATATGTTTCCCTGTTTTCACTACAATATTTGGTCCCGTTTACTATGGTCCCCCGTAATAGGCCATCGGGTTGCACTTTCATTTTTTGTCGAGGTTAGTGTTTGGGTGACTTGCTGATAGTATACAGATCCTGAAGCGAGGAGACCCAGAAAGAAGTATTGGTAAGTGCACCCTCTGTCGTGGTATGAGTCCTTCAACAACATGGTTGAAATATACTTGAATTCTTACTATAGGCCTAACCCTCACCACCGCCTGGGAGCATTTTCGGAATGAAGGTGGTTGATGTCATGAGGAGGTGCTGTAGTGTCGGCTATCATAATCAAACATTCCGTTGAATCTGAGCCCAGCCGTATACACTATTAATACTACTACCCGCATCACGTGTGTTGTGTCCGTGTTGCTTGATTTTATCCGCACTTTTACTTGCGTTCGACACTTCTGTTGTGTAATGCACCTCTTGCCGAACGGCTCTTGCCGAACGGCTCTCTCCTTTCTGCGCGACGGGTGTTTTTTTCTCTGCGCAGACGGGGACAGGGTTCCTGTGCCTCACACTGGCCTGGCGATGACGGTGGGGCAGTTTCATCTTTTCGCCGAAAGGCTCCGCAAGCACGACGTAAAATTCATCGTCGATCCCCACCTGCGGTTCAAGGTTGGTTGTGGTTGGTTGTAATTGGTTGGTTGGGGTTGGTTAGTTTGGTTGGGGTTAGGTGGTGGGTTGGTTGGTTTGATCGGTTGATGCGGTTAGTTATTTTTGTTTGTCTGCGGTTGTTTGGTTAGTGTTTATCGGTTAGTTGGTCGATGTCATTGTTTGGTTGTGGTTGCTTCGGTGGGTTGATTGTGGTTCGTTGGTTGGTTTGTTTAGCTATGGTTGTTTGGTTGGTTGTTGTGATTAGTTGGTCGGTGTTGGTTTTGGTTGGTTGTTTGGTGCTGGTGAGATGGGTTAGTGTGATTGGTTTGAGATTCGTTGGTTGTTATTGGCTCGTTGGTCGGTTTGATTGATTGAGTGGTTGGTTGGTTTATTTGGCCGTGGTTGCTTGGTTGGTGCTGGTTGGTTGGTTGCGGTTGGTTTCGTTGGTTGTGGTTGGTTGGTTGTGGTTCGTAGTTTGCTCTGGTCGTTTCGTTGGTTAAATCGACTGATTAGTTGGTTGTAGCTGGGTGGTTGTGGTTGGTTGGTTGATTGGTAGTTTGTGGGTTGATGTGATTAGTTGGTTGGTTGGTTGGTCGGTTCGGTTGCTAATGGTTGCTTGCAGTTGCGTGCTTGCTTTCGTTGGTTCTTGCGTGCTTGATTTGTTTGTTGGGTTAGTGGATTGGTTTGTTGGTTAGTTGGTTGTTTGGGACTTGCTTGTCGGTATCGCCGACCGGAAATAAAGCGCCTGGTCCGGCGCGAGCAGGATGTAACGGTATCCCTTTATCGACGAAAATTGACGGATCTAAGGTCTAAGGACTCCCGTTCTTGCGCAACGTAGCGACAAAGACATTCCATCGCATGGGCGCGGGACTGGCAGTCCCCCCCCCAAGTCCGAATTATTCTATGACGGCGCACACGCAGCAGTAGCAGCAAGTCCGTTGCACAAGAAACATGAACAAAATCGACAGGTCGAGGTCGAGGGGGACCAATATATCTGTGTTACTGTGCAGAAGGAACACTTGGGACTCGACAAACTATTGTTCTCCAAGTTGGGTTTGTACGTAGCACAAAAGGGTTCCTGGTAAAATATGGTTCTCATGAGAGGAGGAAACTTCGACGGCTGTTGTAGAGTATGGCATCGGATCGTTTGACCACCGCCGGCTATGTCAATGTTCTTCACAACGAGTTAATATAGCTATTCCAGGCGTTTTTTGTTTCAATTGTGACGACGCAGGGCCCGCAGTTCATACTGATTTTTTTCTCGTTCGACGCGAAAGCGGCGCAGCCGCGTTTCTCGCCCATTTTGGCCCTTGCTGCCTCCTTTTTGGGGGTTGGACTAGGCTTAGGGTCAAGGGGTGGGCTCGGCCATGTTGGCCGTGAGACGCACCGTTGTATGATACAGCAGCACGCTTGCTCTCGCTGCAGGCGTGCTTGTTGTCTCGCAGAGTCATACACCCTAACCCTCTCTCGGTACCGGGGACACTCGCTCCCCTTGATTTGTGTGCGGCAGTTTTGGCATGTTGGCTATCTATGGAGGACGACCTTATACAAGGCTCGATCCCCTAAGATTGATCACCTTAAGCGCCGTGAACACCTTCAGAAATGGATGCGTGGTACAGCAGTATAGGTAGCACCTACATCTTCTGCGGCTCCTAACTTGAGGAACTCCGTACCTCAATACCTGCAGTAGACCTGAACTGACTTTGAAAAACGTGTTGGCTAAATCCGACGAATGTTTTCTTGGCCTGCTGTAGGGGTAAAACGGACAACATTGTAACACAAGCGAGATACCGGGTAATTCCTCAGTTGAAGAACTCCGTAAATCAGACAATGTTGCTCAGGAGGCGAAAAATGCTGTTACGGGGGGACCATAGTAAATAGGACCTACGATACACCCAAGAACCTATACTTTTACATATTTTTACTGGCAATATTTGGTCCTATTTACTATGGTCCCCCGTAACACCTCTGTCGCAGCACACATATAATTAGACAATATGGCCTCATGAGGCAAAAAAATGCTACCTCCATCGTAGCACGGGTCAACGCACCCACGCGTATATCGACAAAACGCAACCACTTCTCATCAGTTCATCAGTGTGGGACAGTCATTGTCACGGTGAAAAAAAATGGCTTTTAGGATCCAGGGTCACTACACAGCAGCATAGCACGTATGTACACGCCACAAGGGAGGCATTCTTTCATTCTCGAGCATGGTATACTGGTATCATAACAATCTGTACCGCTCGCTCTGTCCCGAAATATCGGAGCCTTTTCTGTATGTGTATTGAATCCAAACGGTCTTTATAATTCGGTATATCCTAGGAAACATGATTTTTTTCTTGTGTTCCAGTACGTAAGCGTGTAGTACCCTGGTGACGGGCAGGATGCACGTTCGTCACTCGCGTACGAGTCGTATTATATGCAAATTTCCATCATAGATATGCATAGACTGACTGCTGCTGCCTCTACCGCGCGTGCGTGTTTTGGCGCGGGTAGGTGGGCTGGCGGAGGGTCATTTTTTTTTTCTGGTACCGCACGCGTTTCAGTAGGAACAGGACTCGGCAAAAGTGCAAAAGTGCCAGTCAACCCTTTGATACAACTGCAGTCCCGTTTTGGGGATAAACACTTCATTTTTAAGTAACTTGACTCCAAAACTGATTTACAGAGACTGCACTCCAAAAAGGGTTAGCGGGCAACTAACTGCAGAGTATCGTATTTCGTATCGGCTGTAGTGTCAGCATTAGCATGTAATATGCCCTGTTTCAAGCACCAGGTACCGGTACAGCAGTAGTACCATGGCAACGAGAGGGAGTAGGGAAGACGTGAGAGGAAAGGTGGTGCACTGAAAAGACATTTGGTGCCCCCTGTAACTACGGTCCTACTGATGGTTCCAGACAAGGTTAGCTTATCAACTTTTCTTTTTTTTCACCTCGTGTGTACGCCCACTATTAATATTAATAGTAGCGGTGGATATCGCATCGAAAGTTTCGACATATCGAAACATATATCGCCTCGGCATCCCCGGTGACATGGTAGGTGGACCGCGTGCCTTACTAAGATCACTTTGGTGGGTTCGAGTCTCGCCGGCCTACTCCTAAGGACTTTTTCTTTCACAGAAATTGATCAGCGGAAAGCGAGAGAGCTTGAGTTAGCAACATTCGATGAAACTCGACGAGCAATGGCAATCAATGCTGAACCCTATGAGCGATAAAAATGAAGGCACGTACCGAGAGGGAGAATGGGCGACAACTGCGACCACGACTTGTCCAAAAGTTCGCTGAGGGTAAAAACCTCCT
This sequence comes from Macrocystis pyrifera, assembly GCA_031763025.1. Lineage (NCBI taxonomy): Eukaryota > Phaeophyceae > Laminariales > Laminariaceae > Macrocystis > Macrocystis pyrifera. The sequence continues at coordinate 796,608 of JASSKH010000032.1, forward strand.
ACGAGTTAAGCTGGAAAGTAAAAGTGAAGCCACAAAGAAAAAATCGAACGTGTTTTGCCGTCCTTTCCCTGCCATGCCCATGTCTTTAGTGCTTCTATGAATCAAATATCGTCGAACTCGTATCGATTGTTTTTTTTGTTTATCGACATGGTATCGACCTCGATTCCGATATCGATATCCCACACTAGACGGTGCTTGCTGCTGCTGTTGTCTGTTGCTTTTCGTCGTGTGTAGGGTCAGCCCGGCGAGCAATGGACGATGTTCTTCAAGGATCCTTCCGGGAATAATCTGGAGTTCAAGGCGATGACGACCCCGTCCAATCTCTTCACCAAGTACAATGTTGATGAGTACGACTACGACGCCGAGGCAATAGCCGAACGCAAGGAGGACGTGCCTGCTGGAGACGAAACCACGATAAAAAAAGATGAAATGTAGCATGGTGGCGTTTGGAGCCTACGATGAGACAGGGCAGCAAATATGACGAGGAGGAAGGAGCAAGGGCGGCAAATAAATGGAATACCTGGTGCTATAATAATAGATGGATCTCCAGCCGGAAGTAGGTGCAGACGAGAGTTGGGCTTAGTGCATCGGGCGCTTTTTGTTTCCGTGGTGCTATTGTTTCGGAGTGCTTATGAGTGAAAAACATTGAAGCTCATGCTACGCGTTGCCGGATGGCACGAATCATACATTCAATATACGCTATTATGGGGTATGATATACCAGGTATGACAGCAACAAGCTGCCTATGAGCCCACTATCATAGCAAAAAAAAACGTCCGTACGTTTGAGCGAAGCGTAGGTTTTCGATTCTCCAAGTTACGCGATACACTATAATAGTATAACGGTAGACGTGTTAAGATGCGTGATTTTTCTTTGTCATGTATTTCTTTCCGTTCATTTTTTTCAGTTTTCGAAAAAAAAAAAATGATGTACCAGGTACAAGACAAGGTGTCTCCGAACGTACCGCGCATACCGGCAGTCATTTCAACTATTACTACTGTACTGTGTCATATGCGTTCGTTTCTGTTGTGTTCGCAAACGACTTGGTGTTGATAATTAACATTTTTTGAAGCTATCAGGAATGTTATGTTGATAGTTGATAGCATACCAGGTACCTGGTAGCTATCTAAAACGTGTGGATGGAGGCTTCAAACCGGGGATGGGGCAGCGCAAACCCGCCGTATCCGTCCCGCGTGTCGGAGGTCTATCCGTCTCTCCCGCCCTACGTGCGTGCATGTTCAGTTCATTGGACATAGTTTGTGCATCGTGTGCTTTGTTTTGAGTTTGTTCACAGACGACAAGGCGCTTGGTACTATTTGTATGAACTGCGTCGTTACCATGCTGTTCGTGTGTCGACTTGTTCTACGCACGGCGTACTTCGTAGGTACGAGTGAGTCTGTAGACTATTAATAAAAATATGACCAGTAGGAAAACTGCGGGCGCGAAATGTCTTTATTATGGCCTGAGCCTGCGTGCGACTACGGACTCTTTTTTGTGGCCGTGCTCGGTGTGGGCTGGCTACCTGGTACTTTATTCTTGATGACATCTACGTATTAGTAATGGTAATGGTTCGTTGTTGTTCACGTACATATCAGGTACCAGGTATCGTTGTTGTACGTATACATTGGAAATTTTGCCAGTCAACGAATTGGTCCGGGGTCGCCGGAAAATATTTTGTGGCTCATCTTGATCCACTCTACTCTAATGAAGACTCTTCTTGTGAGACAATGGGGCTGTACTGCTGTGTGTGTTCTTCACATTAAACCGTTCTTCTACTCGTCGACATCCAGCAAGCCCAGTGTCCGTGCTGATTCTTCACCCTAGAAAGATACGAGCTCTGTGGTCACAGACTACGACACAGAGATAACACACCGTAATGCGTTAATAGCCTACGCAATACCATATGCCTTCGCACTATTAATAGGTGCGGCCGACACAACATACATACATACGCCAGCAACCAAAATGCCCCATGAAGAAAGAGAAGCAACAAAGAAACCAAACCAAAAAAGAAAACGAGAATAATCCCAAATGTACTGCTGTAGGGTGAATACATTAAGAACTGTATGATACCAGAGTGCCAGGTTTGTGTCTGACTGGTGTCACGGCGTCTACTAATAATGGCGAACGCACTATTAAATTAATAATAGGATAACATCAACCCTGAAAAATAATGCTTTGTATGTCTGTTACATACACCGTCATACCATAGGGAATGGTACACTCTGTCGTGGGTTGCCTGCCAAACCCTTCTCGTGTGTTCTAGCATCCGTTCGCATCCCACCCGTTGAATTGGTGCACGGGTGCGCGTTCCTGGCAGTTACTCGAAGTACTTCCGTGCACGAGAAGAGTAGTATTTTTATACTGCTTGCTGTTGATCTCCGACTGGCTACAGCAGAGTACTCCCTCCATATAATAAAATATAATAAGGTCAGATACTGCGACATTAGACTATTCCCTGGCATGAAGAGAGTATAGCTATCGCTATTACGGGGGTCCATAGTTAACGGGACCAAATTTTGTTAGTAAAAATAGGTAAATATATAGGTTTTTATATTTACCATAGGTCCTATTAACTATGTACCCCCGTAATAGGAACTCGCCCAGCAGGGTGTTTGTAGTGGTCGTAAACTTATTTGCGTTGGTGGACAGCGTATGCATATATAGGCCGGACGGATGGACGCTTCAGGCAACTCGAAACAAGTCCCTATGTCCCTATTGTTTTGATGCCGTCAAATATAGCAACTCGCACACTCGCATGTAACAAAACTACTTGCACTTACGACAGATTCTAGAAGCAGAGAGAGAGATAAGTTCGTTCTGCGGTTCGGCGTTGTTCGTTGTTACTATTAATATTAATATTAATACGAGTATTACGTTTGCCATCTGACAATATATATGTACGGGTTTTTAGCTTGAATGTCCATGACCAAAAACGTGAAATAACAGCAACTATTAATATGAACAATAACTCCAGACCACCTTTCCTTTTGTTCTTGATTGTTTCGTAAAGAAAAACAGTCGGCACAGGTCCCCCCCCCACTCTCCTGACCACGAAAAAAAAAGCATCGAGAACCGCTATATCATACTGTAGTAACTAACCGGTATAGTACCAGGTATCACCTACCATTAATAGGCATTTAATATTATTATTGTGTTGAGGACACATTGCATTGTCACGCAGAACACCATCCATCGCAATATCAATCCCAATGTCAGCTCTCAACTAAGTTCTCAAATCGTTAAACATTCAGTGCGCATGGTGTGGTCATCTTGCTGATATCGATTGGCTTGTCCGCAGGTCACGCGTCCCATTACCCGCGCGTGAACGGGTTTGGCCGGTGATGGCACAACCAACCCTATACCTACACACAGACACACAGGAAGACAGAAAGACTGAAGAAAGGAGTGCCTGTCGGGTACAACCGTGGTACAGCAGTAGTCTATTGATAGATGGTTAGGGTAATCAAAAGTGTTGCACCTGTGACCCTACTGCTGTACCCGCGTGGTGCGTACGAATACTAGTATTATTATAGCTGTCGCCGGCATCATGTATGTACATAAGTATGTTGGATGTGTAGCCAAAAGATACCAAGCCGTGGAGGTTTCAGTGTAATCGCATGTGTGAGTGGAGCAGTGGCCGGGGATCCTGTGTGATGTCCCCTAGCCACCTGGCTCGTGGTCCGATGAGGATCACTCCGTGATAATACAAGCTCTAAGAACAAGACTTACTGAGTGCGAGGCCAGCGAGACTGGTGGAGTCCCTCGCTGGAAGCCCTCTTGCTGATATCATCTGGCAGAGGCCATAATATCTAGATATTCGCGGAACTTCTGTTGGAGGAGTTTTCGGCTGCGGAGTATTGGGTCACAGCTGGGAAGGCAGTTGGCCCGTTGGACGGATCGAAACGGCTTGAAGCGCACAGCAGGGGAGGACGCTCCGGGAGCTGGAGGACGCACAGGTCAGGCGGCAGTTTCTCCGTTATTACAGTAGAGTCCAGGTGGACTGCTGTGGATTATGGCGCACACGGCAAGCACGCCGCTGGTGGTAGGGGAGTCTCTGACTCCACCGAAATACGGAGAGGTGTGGACCGAGCAGGCCTCTCGTGTTTTTTACGCAGCGTACCTCGATTATGAGGAACGGCTGCAGCTCGCCAACGCTCAGGGGGTGGTTCAGCACTCCAAAGTGAGCATGGGCCAGCTTATCCCCAATTACATTCATCGGTGTTTTGAGGGATTTTACAAGCATCAGACTACGATGACCGCCTCGGAGTTGTTGGACGCTGTTAGGCAGCACGCCGGTTACACAACCACCAGCAACAGATTTGACACCTCGCGGGCGGCAGCGGACTTGCGTCGCGTTCTCTCAATGAGGCGCGATGAAAAGCAGGGCGGTGAAACATCCGTCAAAGACCGCGCGATGATGGTAAACTCCGCTATGGAAAAGTATTTTGCGGAGAATCACGCGGTGCATGCCATGTACCGCGCGCAGGACCGTTCGTGGTTGCCCGGACCGGCGGAATTTGTGAGCATGGCGTTGGTGGATGGCTTATGGCCGTCCGAGTTCAAAAAGTACGTAAAAGGTCAGCTCACGTACGCTGCAGGGTGGAAGAAGGACCCGGCATTGGTCATGGACCAAATTTTTTCTGCTGCAGAACAGTGGAAATTCATCGAGGCGTATGGTCGGAAAGATGCTGCAGGGGCAGCTGAACCGCGACGCCAACAGCAGCAGAAACCGAAACAGCAGCAGTCCGCGAAAAAGTCGTTTGTTCGCGTCTGTTTCGAGTGTGGTGATCCCAACCATTATGTTTCTGATTGCCCAAAAGCTCGCGGTGGCGGCACAGCTCCCAGCAGTGGAGGGCGCGGGTCGTCAGGGTATCGCGGGGGCCGCAATGGCGGCCGGGGCAGATTCAACCATGGACGCGGGCGCGGTGGCCGTGGTGGCAATCAATTGACAGCGGGCGGTGGAACTTCTGCTGTTGCTTCTTCAACTTCTGGTGCGCCAGCGGCAGGAGCCGCTGGGTCGGGATCTGGTTCGTCTGTTGCCGGCCGAGCTGTATACGTTGGAGGAGCTGGAACATCGGTGGGTGCTGCTGGAGCGAGAACTTCGCCATCCACCGAGCGGGCGGAGTCAGTGTCTGGTGCTGCTGCAGGGGCGGTAGCGCCGGAACCGTCTGTATATTCGACGTCTTGGTCGGGGTGGACCGCCGATTCTATTTCTTCGGCGCCGGCTGTAGGAGGGCAGCCATGGCGTCAGGTGACTCTTGGTACCGACCAGAGTTCAACGGCAGGTGAAGTGCCTGTCGATCGCAGCGCTGAGTGTTTACGCGCTGATCTCTCTTTGCCAGGGTCGGTTGGTTCGCTGATGGCGCGTGTGATCCTTGATTCGGGGTCGGCGCTCACGTCCATCGGTGTCGGCTTACTTCAGCAGCTGTCTTCGCATTTCGGCGGCGCCGATCTGCAAATTCCGTTCGAAAATGGCCCGCAGCAGGCGAAAACCGCTACGGGTGTTTCAGTGATGGTCACGCACAAAACGGTGCCGATTGCCGTGAGTGTACGGACGCCGTGGGGAGCGGTGAAATTGGAGCCCATCACTTTCGCGGTCATGCCTGGTACAGATAACGTCGTTCTGTTTGGCATGGCTACCATGAAAGCTCTTGGCATCGACGTCTACCGTGAAGCTCTGGAGAAGCTTCGCCCTCGCGCAGTGCCGGTATCGACCGGTGTGGAGACTCCGAGTTACCTTGCGGCGCGCAGAGTGACGGTTTCCGTGCGTGCTTTTCAGACCGAGGCTACGGTGGATGCTCCGGAGGACAAGGCGGTGGAACATTTGGTCGACCGGGGGCCAGACATGTTCATGGATCCGGAGGAGGAGCGGACGGCCCGAGAACGGGCGTTGGAGGACAGCGTGCAGCAGGCAGAGCAGAGTGGATTAAGCGTCGGCGGAGCAACCCGTTTGCGCGAAATTTTGGCTCGTCGCGTGGGTGCTTTTCGCCGTGCGCTGTGTGGTGATCCGCCAGCGCAAGTGGAGCCGATGCGAGTGCAGCTGAAGCAACAGGCGAAGCCTGTCAAGGCAACGCCACGTCGGTACGAACCGACGAAAAGGGACTGGCTCTCGAAGTGCATTGCTGCTTTGGTGTTTTTTGGCTTTGTCTACCACAACATCCAGGCGGTGTGGGCGAGTCCGGCGATGGCGGTGCCCAAGAAGGACTCTTTCCGTTTGGTGAGCGACTACTCGGCGGTGAACGCACAGGTGGAGAAGTCCCCGGGCGTCATGCCCAACCATGAAGACATGGGAGATCTGCTGGGGGCGCGTTTCTTCGGCAAGCTGGACCTACTTCAAGGGTACTGGCAGATGCCTTTGGCTCCGGAGGCGCAAGACGTCTTCACCATGGCGACAAGCGACGGTTTGTTCACGCCTACCCGTGTTCCCCAAGGTGTTTTGAATGCGACTTCTTATTTCCAAGGTGTCATGACTGAAGTGTTGCGTGGTTTGGATTGCAAAGTTTGGGTCGATGACGTTTTCTTTTTCGCAGACACCGAAGAAGCTCTTCTGCAGCTGCTTGATGACATTCTTGAACGCCTGGAGAATGTTGGACTGTTTGTCGCCGCCCACAAGTGTACCTTCTTCTCTCGTGAACTGGTCTGGTGTGGTAAGGTTATATTCCAATGGTGTCGTGTCCCATGACCCCGCTCGAGTGCAAGGTTTAAGTGAAATGCGTCGTCCCGAAAACGCTGGAGAACTAATGCAATTCTTGCAGGCTGTCAACTGGTTGCGTACATCGTTACCACGTTTAGCGGAAACGGTAGCACCGTTACGTGATTTTTTGGAGGAGCTCCTTGTTGGGGCTACACGTCGGACTAAGCGAGTGGCGCGCAATCGTGTCATCAAGGATACCGCGTGGACGGAGGATCGGGTGCGGGCGTGGAATGCCGCACGGGGTTTGGTGGCGCAAGCAGTGCCGCTTCATCATCCTCGTCCCGGGTGCGTTGTTTTGATGTTTCCTGACGCTTCTGATTTCCATTGGGGTAGTTTTCTCACCCAAGTGCCTGAACACGAATTTCGCAGTGGATTGGCGTTGGAAAGCATGTCTCACGAGCCTCTCGGATTTCTGAGTGGTTCGTTCACAGGTTCGCAGTTGCGCTGGGCGACTGTCGACAAAGAAGGTTTTGCGATCGTTAATACGTTCCGGAGGCTCGAATACCTGCTTTGGGGTGGTGTTCATATCTTTACTGATCATCGAAACTTGCAGTACATTTTCAATCCGGAGAAGTGTGTCACGACGGTCACAAAGACCATGGCACAACGCCTAGAGAATTGGAAGGGTGTTTTAGGACAATACCGCTATGCAATCGAACACATCCCTGGCGATCGAAACTGTTGGGGGGATCTGTTGTCTCGTTGGGTCAAAGTTCCTACGGTGCCTGTTCGTTCGGTTGCCGTGCACAGCCCATGTAATGCTGACGATTCGCTTCCCGCATTGGATGTGATTCGTGCCTCGCAACAAAGGTCTGTCGCTCGTATCGGCGTTGGTGTTCATGAATTTTCGACAACCTTCGGTCAAGCTACCTTGGCCGATGATGGTTTGTTTCGTGTGCGTGTTGGGGTGCGTGACGTCTTGTGGATTCCGCCGGATGATCTTGCTCTTCAAACTCGTTTGATGGTGTGCGCGCACATGCGCTCGGCTGGTCACCGTGGTGTGGCGCCGACTTTGTTTCGCCTGAAGGAATATTGTGTTTGGCCTCACATGGATTCTCAGGTTCGCGAATTCGTTCGCCAGTGTTTGCACTGTGTAGACACGCGTGCAGGTGCACTCATTCCTCGTCCCTACGGAGACACGGTGCATGGTACCGCTCCGGGAGAAGTGGTGCACTTTGATTTTTTGTATGTTGGCCACAGCGGGCCCGAAGGTAGCGATGGCCTGCCTGATGAGGATGGTTTCCGATATGTTTTGGTCATCATGGATGATTTGTCCAACTACGTGGCGTTGGAACCGGCCGAGGCTTGTACAGCCGAGGTCACAGCGAAGCATTTGCTAGCCTGGTGTAAGACTTTGGGGGTGCCGCGTGTGTGGGTGAGTGATACCGCCACGCATTTCAAGAACAGGGTGCTTGCTTTGTTGAGCGACGCGTTGCACATCGAACATCGTTTTGCTGTCGCTTACACGCCGTGGTCGAACGGTACGTGTGAACGCATGGTAAAAGAGGTGGTACGTGCTCTGCGTTCCATTCTGTCAGAACAGCGTCGTCAGGTTTCGGAGTGGGTTGATGTTTTGCCGGCCGCTCAGTGGGCCTTGAACACTTCGTTTCGTGAACGTTACCGAAGCACTCCGTACAGCGTGATGTTTGGGCGTGCTCCGCGTACCGATTTCTCGGCGCTCGTTTCTGAGTCTGATGGCAGGTGGAATGTTGACGTGATGAATGCTGACTTGTTGCGTGCGAACGTCCGTGAAGTCGTTGCAGAGCAGGAGAGATTTTGCGCCGATATTCGCGCAGCTGTTGCCGTGTCTCGCGACAACAAACGTAAACAGGCTCAGGGCCAGGTGGTGTTGCCAAAATTTGCGGTTGGTGATTTCGTGTTGTATGCTCGTGTTCGTCGGCAGGGTGTCACACCGAAATTGTTGTCCACATGGACTGGTCCGTGGCGTGTGGTAGCAGCTGATCATGATCATGTGTACTCAGTTCAGAACATCGTTTCTGGGAAGGTGCATCAAGCTCACGTGGCTCGTTTACGATTTTATGCGGATGCGACGTTGAACGTCACCGCTGATCTGAAGGATGTTTTCCAACATTCCTTTGCGCAGGGTGAATGCCGCATGAATGCTTTGGTGCATGTGGCCGAAGATGATGCCAACGAGGTGATTGTCTTGGTCGATTGGGATGGTTTCGAAGCAGAGGAGCGCACGTGGGAGTCTTTGCGGTCGATTTATTCTGCTGCGCCTGAATTCGTCGTGAAGGAATTGCGCAAATTACGGATGACCCGTGCGCTCAAGATTAAAATTGCTTCAGAGTTCAGCATTGATTTGTGATTTGCCGCATGCGATTTCGTCTTGGTTTTTTGGTTTTGTCAAGCTCGTTCGTGTCGAGTGAACTCGCTTTGGGGGTGCTGTAGCCAAAAGATACCAAGCCGTGGAGGTTTCAGTGTAATCGCATGTGTGAGTGGAGCAGTGGCCGGGGATCCTGTGTGATGTCCCCTAGCCACCTGGCTCGTGGTCCGATGAGGATCACTCCGTGATAATACAAGCTCTAAGAACAAGACTTACTGAGTGCGAGGCCAGCGAGACTGGTGGAGTCCCTCGCTGGAAGCCCTCTTGCTGATATCATCTGGCAGAGGCCATAGATGCAACGTTGCGCTGGTTCTTCTGACGAAGGAACATGTTCCCCTGACGACTGAGGATGGTGAACAAACAAAGCCCCTCGCATAGGTATTCGCCGATCCTGCTTCACACGTGGACACTCGGCTATGCCCTGCTGTGAACACCCTAGCTGCCAGTGTCGACACCCTGTGGAGACCCTGTGAGGACCCAAAACATTACCAAGCTACTGCTGTAGTAGCTTGAACATCAACCAAGCCCGCCCGTGTTCCTTTACGTATACTTTACAGTTTATTAATAATGTATTCGACCCCCCAACACTTGAAAGGTAAGATGCCCACGCACTTCGCAACGCCTTCTTCGATGAGGGGTGAATACAGATCAAGATTATCATACTCAGCTTATATTCCAGCTTTAGCCTGGATGAGCCCCCAAACCCCACACCTCTGCGGGTCACCCTTCATGCGGCTCGCCGAACACAATACGTACGGTGCTTCATGGTTGGTGAAACCAATGTCGGAAAACGTATTTACCTACCACACCCCAACCCGTAGAGCCGAAAATGAAAACGAAAGCAGAATTACTACTGCTGTCATGCGTTGTTTAGTCTGCACGTCCCTGTCGTATTATACGTAGACCCCCTCAGCCTCCTTGGGTGTCCCGTTACCTACTTCTACGACCTCACCGATTAGGATGTGGTCCGCCGTGTTCGCCTTCTGCACGGGAATAGGGCGCATTGCATCCCCCCTACTGGAGGATCTTGAACCTGACGACATCCATCCCCGACATCAACTACCGTGACTATACATGTGCCCGTACAAGTTCGACGCCGAAGGTATGGCTAACATATTACCCTATGTACTGTCGTGCGTGGTCGTGTATACTTTTGTCGGATATATATACGCACGCTCATTGTTTCACGTGTAACCAGTCCGTGTCGTTTTACCCCGCGGATTGGTTGTTTGGCGGTTATACAGGTTAATATATGTTTATCGTGTCCAATAGAGAAAACAAAACGGGGATGTACGTCACGGCAGATGTGCTTGAAAGATGATACGCGGGAAATTACGAAATTACGGGAAGGGAGGGTACGGCTGTCACACCAAACACCGGGGAAAAGCGATTAGCACCCCCGGGTTTTCCAGTGTATTCGGGATGAAACTCACTAAAAACTGAAAACCTAGCAAAAACGAAATAAAGAAATGCGTGCACGCGTGTATACGTACTTATCTTCCATACTCTATAGACACGATGGTCAAGTGTCAGGTACTATACGACGTACTGCTTGTGTTGGAAACTTCTTGGTTTCCAATTGACAAAATCGTCATACGAACTGCCGCAAGTGGTAAATCGACTGTACTATACAAGTGTTTGATGTTATCTTTTATTACTATGAGACTTCCTCGACATACAGGGCAAAACTTAGGAACGTCTTTGAAAACAATAACATCCTATGTGCGACGGGTGCTTGTTTTCGAGTTTTCAGAATTTAGCTGAAACGCGCCCTCTCGATTTGTTTGTGATGTTCTGTGTCTCTACTCCCCTACAGACGAAAACCAGGAAAACCTGCCCGGGCTCGAAGCAGCGAGGGGCGCCATGCCACGCCCGGACGCAAGGCATTGGCGGAACGGCAGGCAACGCAGCGCGAAGGAAGTTCGGCACAAAAGGCTGCGCCCGAAGCAGCGGTGGGACGCGAGGCCGCGCGTAAGCGCGAGGCCGCACTCGAGCGCGATCGCGAAGCGGCGGTCGGACGCGAGGCCGTGCGCAAGCTCGAGGCCGCTCAAGAGCGCGATCGCGAAGCGGCGGCGGGACGCGAAGCCGCGCGCAAGCGCGATGGCAAAGCGGAGGCGGGACACGAGGCCGCGCGCAAGAGCGAAGCCGCGCGCGAAGAAGACACGGAAGGCGAGGCCGTGCGCGAAACCGAAGCGGCCCAATCACGACTGTCTCAACCCGTGCAGGAGTCGCAATCGTCAATCGTGCGAGATCGCGTGGAAGAGACAGCGTCCACGGATGAGTGCGCAGAACTGGTGCTCCCCGACGCCGATTTCCGGTGGGGGCCAAGCGAAGGCGAGGACGACGGTGACGAATCGCCTCGAAGAAGCTGGACAGGTGAAGGCGACGACGACGATGTACAGTTGACAACGGGCGTTGTGGCGGACAACCTCGACGGTAACATCTCCGAGAATTACTGATCTCTCTCTCTATCCCTGTCCGTGACTAGAACGGAATTTGGCTATGGACTGGTGTTAAAGTGAGCAATGATTTTGCATGTTAAGAGTAGGCGCCTGAACGGGTATTTTAGTGGCGATCCGCAAATGAGAAAGGAATACGGACACGGCAGTATTCTACTCATATGCCAGGAGCGTGTGGGGCGGAAATACTTTTCGAGGTGATTGCGCAATTTTCCACTGCATCACTTGCTTTAGATTGACAGGCGAAAGCACCTGTTGTACTACTGTAGGTATATGGGGGGCGGTCGGCGGGGGGGGGGGGGGGGGGGGGGGGGGCGTACTCATTTGTTGCTTGCCTTCGTCATTTGACCATTGACCACGCATCCCTTTCGAGACGGAGCACCGTCGCCGGGGGGGGGGGGGGGGGGGGGGGAGAGGTCGATTCCCACCTACCTACCCTCTTTTCTAGTTTTTTTCGAGTGGGAGGGGGTGAGTAATGGTATGCGTTTCAGCGTGAGTAGTTTTTTGTTTTGGGTATGGCAATTGTAGGGCTTTAACTATTTCGCAATTTCATCGTACAGAACTACTTTGGTAGAGCCCTCGACTCTGGAGGGCAGAAACGTGTTTTGTTTGCATTTTTGTTCAGTGGGTGCATCGCGGGTGGTTTGATGGGTGGGTAGTCGTATCGACGAGTTAGTGGGTAGCCATCGCTGGTTAGGTGCGGATGGTTGGGTAGATGGATGGGTCGCTTGGTGCGTGGGTGCTTTCGTGCCCGTGTGTCGTCGCCTGCTCTAATGAGTGTCATTAGTTTTTTTTTTTGTCTCCGCTACCCATATATAAAACGGCTAATTTGTCTCTATTATTGTCGTGATGCAGGCGTGTGTGGTGGCATTGAGTTGTTTTGGTTACATTTAAGAGAGGGGGGGGGCGTACACGACAGTGTTTCTTTTGACATATTTGCGGTGTAATAGCTCCCATATTTTGTATTCTTATCCCATGGTAGGGAGGCGCTGTTTTGATGCTATTTTTTCTTGGCTTCCGTTTCTTCCTTTGCACGTGTCTGTTTGTGCCCTGTATGCTCATATGAAGGATATAAGCTGCATCCTATAGAACCGCTTGTGACGCGGATTTGCAAATGGACAGCACATTGAACAAGGTTTTTCGTTTTTCGGTGTGGTCATTTGGGGGGGGGGGGGGACTTTGCACAGTTGAGGACAACATATTCTTTCCCTATTTTTCGGATTTATCATGTATATGTGCGTGTGTGTGCGTTTTGAGCATTGTGTATGACACGTGTATGTAATAAATATAATAATATATATATATGGCCTGATCGCGTCTCTACAGAACAGACCTCCGGGGCATCATAAGCTGTGGAGGTATATAATGCGTCAAACAAGGCGCCCCCCAAAATGCACAGGGTCCGCTTATGCAACCCTGCAAAGGGTCCAAATACAAAACTCTGCACATGTTCCGCGAGATAAACCCTGAACCGGGTACACCCGTTCGACCCTGTACAGGGTCAGCGAATTGATCCCCGAACCGTATATGACTGCCCTGACCCTGTACGAGGTCAACAGCTTGATCCCCGAACAGTATCTGACTGCCCTGACCCTGTGCAGGGTCCTCTCTGTGTAGGGTCCTCCGGTCGAACCCTGCACAGGGCCATGAGAAAGGGTTACCCCGAGAAATGGTATACTGGTACCCTGTAGAGGGTGGCACAAAACATAAATCCTGTACAGGGTCCGTTGCCTACCACCCCGTGGCTGGAGCCGAATGTCCACCTGCATTGTCGTCTATACCAGGGTACCTGTTAGTATGTATGTGGACCCCCCCCCCCCAGACCAACGGCGAAAACGGGGCCGAAACATCCCAGAACGGCGAATCCGCAAGAAACGACAACAACATGTCACCAAGCCCGGTACTGCTACTACTGGTTGCTGCTGCTATGCTGCTTGCTGTCGGAAGGACACACCGACACAGACAGCCAAAAAAACGACAGCATCAACAACACATCGTACCAACTGCAACAACAACAGTATTATTGTACTTGGTATGGTATATGTATGTATACCATACCTACCTGCTGAGGTACCTGTTAGGTGTCGGTGTGTTCGAGGTGATCTCACGCAAAGCCCGGAAGACTGACTGACTACATAAATAACAGTATACATATGTAGGGTGTAATAACTGATTGTTTTCTGGTCCCACTTTTTGTTTGTCGCAATGCACCTTTACTCTCTCTCTCATGAAGGTTTTACCCTCCCTCGTCGATCTTCTGGACGAAAGCCGTGTTATGTATGGTCACAGGTAGGTGTCGTCCCTTTCCCCCCCCTATGAATATACGTGCCTTCATTTTTATCGCGCATATAGGGTTAAACACACTTCCACTGCTCGTCGATTTTCGTCGAATGTTGGTACGAAAACTCACGCGCTCAATCGCGCTTTCCGCTATAGTAAGTCTTGACGAGTATGCACTGCGTACTGCGTCAGACTCAAACCTACACAGGTGGCCACTCGAGTACCTTCAGAGCGTACTCTGGTGGACCTCAAGTAAAAACACCTTTTGAGCCACAAATCTCAAGGACGATCAATGCCCAACGTAAACGTTCACAACGTCCCCGGACTGTCGAGTGTACGCGTCACAATGTACTCAGGTTCGGAAACGTGTTTTGTGTTACGGCTGTATTATTTGACAGCACAACAAAAAAAAAATCGAAATAGAATCGAGAAACAAACTACAAAATGAAAAACGGCGACAACAAAGCAAAATCAATCGTGAAATCCGGAAAAAAAAACGAAATACGAAGAAATAAGAATAATAACAATATTTGAAGTAATCGGGAAAAAATGATGTATGTACACGGAAAAACTTAATAATTAAATTGGAGAAGACAAAACCTTTGACCGTGGTGCAGTGCATATCATACGCCCACAACAACATCAACTGACTCAAGACTTGCTGTATTTTATGGTGAATAATATGTTGTTTTTTCCTGTTTTATACCTTTTCTGGTCTCCTGTGTTCACTCGCTGTTTTTTTTTGCACTGCACAAAAACCGGCACCATATGCGACCACATGCAATAATGAGGTGATAATGCTATAGTGGATTGAGAGGGGGGCACGCAAACCAAGTAACGGCTCAGAGAGCTATAACTTTCATTTGTACGTAGCTCTATACGTAAACAACCACCCAAAACGTAAGCAAAACATGTATGTGAAACTTCGGCACATACCACGTTCGGGGAAGAAAGACGTTATGTACCATTTTCTTTCACACTTTTTTCATGAAATCCGCGACTGACAATATTCTGAAAAATACGAAAAAATGCCAAAAATAAAACTACAAAAAATGAATATTTTTTATAAAAAAGTGCGATCGACACAAACTCACCTCTTGCCTTTACTCCCTTTTGCCTCAGTTTCACTATCGGTGACACTCAAGACCTCATTATGAGATGTGGGGATATCTATAGCCTCATTTTGTTGTTTCGAATAGCCGCATCTTCGACCCCCCTTTCCGGTCTTTAGGATGAACTCCGTTATCATCCATCGACCGTCGTGTGGTCTGCATATACGACTATCCAGGGTGGGCTAATGTGATATGATGTACTATCGGGCTATAGAAGTGGTTGAGCAGTGTTTAGAAGTACCAAAGTCCATAAGTACCGAAGCCCTGAATACTCCCAAGAGTATTCCTGAGGCGCTGTAGTTTTCCTTGGTGAACAAGAATAATAGCCCTGAATACCCTTAAGAGTATTCCTGAAGCTCGGAAGTTTCTCTCAGTAGATAACAAGCCAGCACGGCTTACGTGAGGACCCGAGGAATGTTCGTGGAACAGACTGAATAACCGGTAGAATGTGTTTTAGTGGACTTACAGAAGTATCGCAAGGTGTGACTACTGTGCGGACACGAGCAGTGCTCCTAAAACAGTCTAAATGACCCGTAGAATGCGTTTTAGCGGACTTATAGAAAGGCTCTCAAGGTATATGGCTACTCCGGTAGTCCAGGTCGTCGATAGAAGAGTGGACAAGCGTCGGAGGAGAGTTCTTCGGACAAACGTGTAAACCCGTCGAGCGGGCTAGTGTAGGAGGCCAGAGTGGGTTTGGTGCCTCGGACCAAACCCCCATCGTCTCACTCTCATTCTGCTCCCCTCTCTCTCAGCACGGACCAAGAGGAAAAACAACAATGATAAGAGAAGCCTATACTACAAACAAGAGAAAAGCTGCCTCCGGCCAGCCAGTTCCTGCCTTCACTTCCCTTACCTCTACCCTCGGACACCGTGACAGATGCAAACATCACATTGCAGATACCTGGTAGACGGCAATTCACAGCAGTTTAACCTGTACCCCATTTTTTCAACTTCATGCCGGCCCTCTTCCCCATCCCTTCTTCTCAAGCATGCCAACGATTCAGTATAGCCCTCCTCATCAAGCTCCAGATTTCCTTCGTTCAATATTCCATGTTATATTTCGTCAATACTATATATATACTTAATCAGCCGAACGCACAGCGAGTAAAAGCTGCAAGCGTTTAACGTGGATACGAAAAGCGGAACACATGCACCAACTACACGCCGACCACACCCCACCCCACTATAAATAGCTACCATCAAAACCACCCGCAACCCGCCACAGTCTGTAAGCGGTCACCCTTAGCCGTCCTGCGCTTCGACGAACAGCTGCATCGCTTTCGGCCCGATACACTTCCAAAACCCTCCTCCGCTGTTGTACAGGTATTCCCAGATAACCGATAATACAGCAGCAAGCAGTGCAGTGTTGTACCTGGTATGTATGTAATCATACGTATTGTTAATAATAGTACAAGGCACGTACAGCTTCCTCACTCTCTTCTCCGTTCGGCCCGCCCGGGGCGAAAAACGGCTGGCTATGCTGTTGGCGGCGATCAGCTGCTGCTTTGCTGCTGCCAGCTGCATGCTGTCCTCTCGGTTACATGGGACTATATATATGTGTGTTGTAGCACTACCACTATTATACTACTGTAACAGTACAGTGTTGTTGTCGCTGTAGCATCACTATAACTACTACTATTAATAATACTATTACGGAGGTCCATAGTTAATAGGACCTATGGTATACATAAAAACCTATATATTTACCTATATTTACTAACAATATTTGGTCCTATTTACGATGATGGTCCTATTTACTATGGTCCTGTCGTTCCCGTACTCACTTTTCCAAGGGTGTGTTCTGTAGGGTACGGGTATTCTCTGTAGGGTATTGGATTTGTTACAGAGGTCACATATATTCTCTGTAGGGTATGAAAGTGCTACAGATCGTCACATATATTCTCTGTAGGGTATGGAAATGCTACAGAACCTCACAGAGAAATAGGGTATTGTGGTGGAGCGTCACAGACCTCACAGAACGATCGGGTATTGTGGTGGAGCGTCACAGAGCTCATCTGTAGGGTACCTACAGTAAGGACCCACAGAGACATCTGTAGGGTACATACAGAGCGACGTCTGTAGAGCGTGTAGGCGCGTCTGTAGGTACCTACAGAGCGAGGGTACCCCCGGTTACTCCATAGACCACTTGCCTGACAAGTTGGCGTACTTGTAATAGTTCAAGGCGAAAGGTAGAGTCACGCGGGCTCTGCAACACACGAACAAAACAACAAAAATAAAAATCGCGTCCGTATCTCTGCTATTTCCACTCCAACTTAACTTTGGACTTTGTCAAAGCTCAAACTGGCACACAAAAAAAAAAAGTGTCAAGCACCTTCGGTTTAGCAGCCCCACCCCCCTACCCCCCCCCCCCGAGGTATACCGCAAATTCAAACCAAACCACATCTGCACGTCCCCTTGCTTCGTGTAGACTACCGCCGGTTTGATTTCGGGCACGCCTGTGCTTCCATCGACTATCTGTACGTCGTTCGAGCCTTCCTGCTCCTTGCTCTCGCCACCTCCGCCTCCCTCTGACGTGCCTCTTTGTGTCTCGCCCTCGCCGCCTTCACCTTCTTGAACTACGCCTGCCTCACCCGTGTCTTGCGGCGTGGAGGAACCGCTGGGGTCCGCAGTAGCAAACATGTTCCCTCACAATCCAGCTTCACACAGACGCACACAGAGATTTTGGTGTGTGTGTGACTCTCTCTGTGTGGCCGTCGAGGCACGCTTCAGGAGTGTGGTTCGTGGGGCTGACGTCACGCACAGACTGACGGGGTATTGCACAGATGAGTACGTGGATGTTTACCCGTACCGCGGGTATTGTTCCACCGTGCGTACAGACCGTCTCTGTCTGTAGGGTATTGGATTTGTCACAGAACATCACAGAAGTTCTCTGTAGGGTATGAAAGTGTCACAGATCGTCACAGATATTGTCTGTAGGGTATGAAAGTGTCACAGAACTTCACAGACAATTAGGGTATTGTGGTGGAGGGTCACAGAGAATGTTCCGTAGGGTATTGGATTTGTTACAGACAAGATTTTCGCTGTTCCGTGCATCTTCCTCGCCCCCACCCCCGTGCGGGCGGCATGGCGATGGCTTTCATCGACGATTTCTTCCTGCCCGTTAAGGCTAGGTCTTCCCTTAATTTTTTTTAACGTACTTGGCCGGCTTCGTTGCCTCGCCGTTCAGAGGTGTGGGAGTGGGTTTTGAGGAGCCGCATCTTCGACTCATGTTCTAGTTCGTGGAATCGGGGTTTCCACGAATTTCCCATAATTCTGCATATACGGCTCATCAGAGTGGGCTAGTGTTATGATACTGCTTTGTATGAGGTTGAAAGCCCGGTAATTACCTGTGTGGGGTTCAGTCACTGGGAACGTATTTGTAGTACATGGAAGGCGTATCTTAGATGGAAAACCAGGGGTTTCCAGAGGCGCACGAGCTTGGTCTCAGTCTCCGCGTGCACGAAAGGAATAAAACTGCTCTTCTTCTTCTATAGCTAAGCAAGCACGAAAGGAATAAAACTGCTCTTCTTCTTCTATAGCTAAGCAAGCACACGTGAGTACCAACGATTACCGACATAAAAGGCAGACCTGTCTACAGGGATACAAAGTGTCCCGCAACCTTTATCTTAACAGTCCCCCGTAATATACTGCAGTGCAGAAGTTAGTTACTACTGTTG
Source organism: Macrocystis pyrifera (assembly GCA_031763025.1). Lineage (NCBI taxonomy): Eukaryota > Phaeophyceae > Laminariales > Laminariaceae > Macrocystis > Macrocystis pyrifera. The sequence goes on from JASSKH010000032.1 coordinate 815,180, forward strand.
CTGGTCGATATGTGACTTTTGTCCGACATGATTCGCGGCGCGAGCTTTGCTGTTTGTGTTTGCAGTGAGTGACGTCCCCATATAGCTCTCTGACCGTTACTTGGTTTGCGTGCCCCCCTCTCAATCCACTACAGCAGCGTTCTCACCTCTCATTCTAATATATATACCGTACAGTCCTGCATGTATGTATGTATGTATGTATGTATGTGTATGTATGTATGTGTATGTATGTATGTATGTGTATGTATGTATGTATGTATGTATGTATGTATGTATGTATGTATGTATGTATGTATGTATGTATGTGTATGTATGTATGTATGTATGTATGTATGTATGTATGTATGTATGTATGTATGTATGTATGTATGTATGTATGTATGTGTGTATGTATGTATGTATGTGTGTATGTATGTATGTATGTATGTATGTATGTATGTATGTATGTATGTATGTACAAGGCGCTTCGCTCCGCGGGCGGCCTACGCCGCCCGCTACGCTCGCTCAGGAAGGAAACATCAAATTATGCGAAGCGGACAGAGGTCCATGATTGAATATTGTTTTTTGGGTTTTTGCCAAAATCAGGTATACCTGGCCACTTTCGTGCCAAAAACAGTTGCACACTGAAATCAAGTACAAAACACACACTAGGAGCCCTGCTATTGGCCAAGCTGGGATTGTAACTGATTTTGGCACGACAAGGTCAAGGTACACCTGATTTTTTCTGCTTTGTCTAGCTTTCAACCGATTTTGGCCAACTTTGAACCAATCAGAGAGGCCATACGTACACCGTGTTTTCTCTCCGTATGCGTCTGCCCTCCCTCGGTTGAAATTCTTCTGTATTGACGTATAAACTCTGTACTCGTACGTCGTACGTACGTAAAAGTACGTACATATAATGCATACATGCGTACACTGGTTTCACTTTGTTTCCTCTGGGGTGTGCAATGTGCTTCAGTTAGTTGTTGTGTGTACTCTTTTGTTTTCTGAGTTCACAGCAGTCTTTACAGCACCATGGACACTCGGCGTTTCGTCTGCACCACCCCGCGTCGAGGTAGTCTCAGGTTTGGTACGGCAAGACAATTTCGTACCGAGCAGGCGGTTCCGCGAGGACGGTCTGGAAGCTTTAAAGCTGTCAACGGGGGGGGGGCGCCAGAGTAAATAGTCTTGGCGCTCCCGCCGTGGCAAAACAAACGAAGCATATTAGTAGTGACTCCTTGCAGGTTCAAATGGAGCCCGTGGTACCTACACCCTGAAGGAAACAAAACACTTCAGATTTTGGAGGTCAAGTGGCTTTAGGCCCATTCTTTTTTTTTCGGATTGTCGTAAGACATCACACCGCTCGTGGCGCGCGTTTTTTACTTGGTTTTAGCATGTACCTAATTTTGGCTCAAACGGGCCAGGTATACCTGATTTTGAGATTTGCCCTTTTTTTTTATGGCCCCTGTAGTTAGCTGCAAACTGGCGACTTGATAGTGCCAATGAAGAGTCCCGCCGCCATGCTTCAGGAGAAAACAGCTCTCACCCCACATATGCTTCGCGTCGCGGGCGGTTTTCCGCTACGCTCGCTCACACGTCGTACATACGTACATACCCCAGGTAGGGTATACTTATTTTCTTCTTTCGATATGCTCTGTGTCTGTGTACTCGTCGTGATGTACGAAAGATAAAGCACAGAACGGCACAGCAACACAGCAAAAACAATGAAAATGCAACCGAAAGTTTCTAAAAGAAAAAAAAATCCCCGTCCCCTTTCGTGTAATAATTTACTACCTGAGTGGAACACCTTACACCAGTCGAAAAAAGAAAAAAATGAAAAAAAGAAAAAAATCTTACAGCAGAGCTTCTCTCTCAGCCTCGTACGCCGCCCGCCCCCCCTCTCGTGATCATCTCGCCACCGATTCAGTCCGGGTAAAGCTTCCCTCCCTCTCTTCCACAGTGAGCCCCGTCGCCCGCCTCGCGTGAAGCCCGGTGCTCACCGTGGACCTCGACGCAAGCTCGACAATGTTGGTGCTCATTCGGGGTACCTCCCTGATGTGACTCTCAGCCCGGTCGCAAAAATAAGCACCGCTTGAATATTATCTTACAATCCCGAACGAACCTTAAATACTCGTACGTACTCTATCCAAAATCACAAATGGAGGCCAGACAGAGCCTATTGATGCATCCCTCGTGTCTCGAGGCACACGCGACGCCTAGGCACGAAAGCGGCGACCGCGCTCCTTGCACCTCCCCCTCTACTCGCCAGCATCCGCTGACACCCGCGAGGGTGCCGGGTTCGCCCGCGCAACCGTGCTCGGAGTACACGCACGCACACGAAACGTAAGAAGAAAAAAGGAAAGAAGGACTGAAAGTACGACGAGAAATAAATGGAGAAAACAAAGACTCGCTGGAACGGTCCGGCAAGTAATAAACGGAGGCGATTCCCAAGTGGGAGCTCTGAGAGGCCAGGGATGTACCAACCGAGCACGCTCAGAGGTTGAGATATCTATAAGTAGTTCTATGTATGACATTGTATGTACGAGCTGGATTGGCCGAGAGACTCACATTCATTCTTCAAGTCATAACTATGCAACGCCGTGGAGTCGGGAGGAAAAAACGGCATATCGGTGTAATCAGCTAATCACAGCGCGTTTGCACGTGATCTCTGACGTCGCCTTCGACACTTTTCTCAACTCCCAGCTGACGTATATAAAATCAAGTGAACCCGCCGCACTTCATGTATAGGTTTTAAACTGCGAAAAAAAAATGAAACCGTTTTTTTTTTTTTTTGCGGCGGAATCACAGATTATTTTTTCGAAAACGACCCGGGCAGCATCCAGGGGAGCCGCTGGTCTATATCTTTGACAAGGAATCACATATAGAATACGCGCCTCGGTTTATCACAATATTTGTAAAATTAGGTGAAAATGGAATATAGACGAGGCGTATTACGCAGCTTGCAAAGTTGAGTATCAACTATTTAATCAGTCGAACTCACAGCTGACGTATTTCAAAATTTATAAAAGAAAACACACACAGCAGCAGGAAGACATCATCAGCAGCAGACACACAGAGAGACACACGTGATCCCAGCTCGTATATACACGAGTGCGACAGCATGGCTGCCAGCCGCCCTCCCACAGCCACACACCAATGGCAGAAGACGTCAATCCCCGGCTCACCGCAACATTTTGGACATGGAATCTGGTTTCCTTTACAAGCAGTATCCTGGGGCTGGCGGCCAGCTGGGGGGGGCAGGGGTGAAGTTTTGGTGTGCCCTACTCTGTTCGAGTATGTAGTGCATGCAGAGAGTACGTTGTTGAGTATGTATTGTTTGTATTACTTGACAGTAGAACGTGCGACGCAGCTGTTCCGAACGCAGAAGATGATTTTGTTAACAATAAATAACGTCTGTGAGGCCCAACTTTTTTACCCATACCGCACCGTACGTGACAGAATATGGTACTACAACTACTACTACTGTGCAGCTGCTGTACTTGTACTGTATCGCCAAACAACACGTTATGAGGGAGCTCTACATTAACTACGCCTTTCCAGTGCCACCCTTGTCGGTGCTGTCGTTGCTCTTGGTGGGGAGACGTCAAGGTTTAAACTACGTAGGGGGGTGGTATCCTACATCGTGGGGGTGGTATATATAATACTACGTCACCTACAATCCAGATGACGGCGAAAAGAAAAACGGGAACATCCACGCGGTTTTTACGAATTTTGATCTGAAATTTTGATACGTGATTTTTAGTAGTATTACAAATGTAATAAAAATTATACACAGCGGCAACATGGACACCAAAATCAATGGGACATCGCGGCTCAAAGTAGAGCATGTTTGCCATCTACACACTGGCGCAAGCATGTGGATCAGGTCAGGTATCATCGAGCAGGTAAAATAAATTTTGAAATAATTATTTTCCAGATTCGGGGAGATGTTAAGATCATGCAGGCGGGACACTTTGTATCCCTGGACAGGTCTGCCTTTTAAGTCGGTAAAAACATTGCACTCACATGTATTGTTTGCTTAGCTATAGAAGAAGAGCAGTTTTATTCCTTTCGTGCACGCGGAGACTGAGACCAAGCTCGTGCTCCTCTGGAAAACCCCTGGTTTTCCATCTAAGATACGCCTTCCAAGTACTACAAATACGTTCCCCGTGACTAAACCCAGGTAGTTACCGGGCTTTCAATCTCATACAAGACCATATCTTAACACTAGCCCACTCTGATGAGCCGTATATGCAGAATTATGGGAAATTCGTGGAAACCCCGATTCCACGAACTAGAACATGAGTCGAAGATGCGGCTCCTCAAAACCCACTCCCGCACCTCTGAACGGCGAGGCAATGAAGCCGGCAAAGTACGTTAAAAAAATAAATAAAGGGAAGACCTAGCCTTAAGGGGCAGGAAGAAATCGTCGATGAAAGCCATCACCATACCGCCCGCGCGGGGGGGGGGGGGGCGAGGAAGATGCACGGAAAAGCGAAAAGTGCGTACGGGAACAAGAGAAAAATAACACGGAGGACGATACTTTTGATAGGCCCCCCAGTACCGGAGTGCCAGCTACTGTGGCTACCCGCGACGTTTCTGCTGAGCATTCTCGTCCTGATGCGAGTTTTAATACTGCTGCTCGAGAGGACGATGCTTTTGATAGGCCCTCCAGTACTGACGTGCCCACTGCTGTAGCTACCCGCGGCGATCCGGTCGAGCATTCTCGTTCCGATGCGAGGCCACTTGTTAAGATCCCGAGTTGCGGGACACTTTGTATCCCTGGACAGGTCTGCCTTTTAAGTCGGTAAACATTGCACTCACATGTGTTGTTTGCTTAGCTATAGAAGAAGAGCAGTTTTAGTCCTTTCGTGCACGCGGAGACTGAGACCAAGCTCGTGCTCCTCTGGAAAACCCCTGGTTTTCCATCTAAGATACGCCTTCCAAGTACTACAAATACGTTCCCCGTGACTAAACCCAGGTAGTTACCGGGCTTTCAATCTCATACAAGACCATATCTTAACAGAGAACAAAGACGCGATAGATGGATGGACACTCCGGACGGTACAAAACCCATGCAAAGTATATACACAGCGGCAACATGGACACAAAAATCAATGGGACATCGCGGCTCAAAGTAGGGCATGTTTGCCATCTACAAACTGGCGCAAGCATGTGGATCAGGTCAGGTATCATCGAGCAGGTAAAATAAATTTTGAAATGATTATTTTCCGGACATCGAGCAGGTAAAATAATTTTTTAAATAATTATTTTCCGGATTCGGGGGTTTCCGGATTCGGGGAGTAGGTATCATCGAGCAGGTAAAATAAATTTTGAAATAATTATTTTCCGGATACGGGGAGAACAAATGCGACTGCACCTTCGTGTGTTTTGTTTTTTTACATCCCTTTGTCGCAATACAATATTCCCATATTTACAAATATTGGCCTAATAACTTCTGAAAAAAAAAAAAAAAAAGAGAGGTGCAGTCGCAATTACATTTGAAATACTGCTAAAAATCACGTGTCAAAATTTCAGATCAAATTTCGTAAAAACCGCGTGGATATTCCCGTCCAACCTTGTATTCAGCCTCTGGGCCAATCCAGCTCGTATGTATGTATGTTTTTTTTTTTTTTCTTTAGTAATCATCACTTAACCCTTTTAGTACCGCAGTCCCGTTTTGGGGACAAATCACTTTGAATTAGACGGGCTTGTCCCCAAAACGAGACTGCGGTTCTAAAGGGGTTAAGTCTTTCTTTCACATGCCAGCCTAACTCGTAGGAGGTTTTATCCTCAGCGATCTTCTGGACAAGCGGTGGTCACAGGTAGTTGTCGTCCCTTCTGCCCCGGGGGTACGCGCCTTTATTTTTTGTCGCGCATAGGGTTCAGCATTCCCTCTGCTCGTCGATTTTCATCGAATGTAGTGTATATAGTAGCTAAAACTCAAGCTCTCGCGCTTTCCGCTCATCATTTTTTTATGCAAGAAAAAGTCCCAACGAGCATGCACTCGGTGAGGCTTGAACCCACGAAGTAGATGTTGTCAGGCACGCGGACCACCTACTACGAAGCCACCAAGGATTAGGATTGTCTTACATAGATATACTTACTTAGATCTCGATCTCTGAGCGTGCTCGGTTGGTACATCCCTGGCCTCTCAGAGCTCCCACTTGGGAATCGCCTCCGTTTATTACTTGCCGGACCGTTCCAGCGGGTCTTTGTTTTCTCCATTTATTTCTCGTCGTACTTTCAGTCCTTCTTTCCTTTTTTATTCTTTCGTTTCGTGTGCGTGCGTGTACTCCGAGCACGGTTGCGCGGGCGAACCCGGCATCGTCGCGGGTGTCAACGGATGCTGGCGAGTAGAGGGGGAGTTGCAAGGAGCGCGGTCGCCGCTCGTTCCTAGGCGTCGCGTGTGCCTCGAGACACGTGGGATGCATCAATAGGCTCTGTCTGGCCTCCATTTGTGATTATTTATAGAGTACGTACGAATATTTAAGGGCCGTTCGGGATTGTAAGATAATATTCAAGCGGTGCTTATTTTCGCGACCGGGCTGAGAGTCACAAGAGGGAGGTACCCCGAATGAGCACCAACATTGTCGAGCTTGTGTCGAGGTCCACGGTGAGCACCGGGCTCCTCGCGAGGCGGGTGACGGGGCTCACTGTGGAAGAGGGGGAGGGAAGCTTTACCCGGACTGAATCGGTGGTGAGATGGTCGCGAGAATGGCGGGGGGCGTACGAGGCTGAGAGAGAAGATATGCTGTAAGATTTTTTCTTTTTTTCATTTTTTTTCTTTTTTTGACTGGTGTAAGGTGTTCCACTCAGGTAGTAAATTATTACACGAAAGGGGACGGGGATTTTTTTCTTTTAGAAATTGTCGGTTTCATTTTCGTTGTTTTTGCTGTGTTGCTGTGCGGTCCTATGCTTTTTCTTTCGTACATACGAGTACACAGACACAGAGCATATCGAAAGAAGAAAATAGGTACCCTACCTGGGGTATGTACGTATTGTATGTACAAACGCGTGTGAGCGAGCGTAGCGGAAAACCGCCCGCGACGCGAAGAATATTTGGCGTCCGAGCTGTTTTCTCCTGAAGCATGGCGGCGGGACTCTTGGCATTATCAAGTCGCCAGTTTGCAGCTAACTACAAGGAAGGGTAATGAAAAAAACAATTTCAATCATGGACCTCTGTCCGCTTCGCATAATTTGATGATGTTTCCTTCCTGAGCGAGCGTAGCGGGCGGCGTAGGCCGCCCGCGGAGCGAAGCGCCTTGTAGATATACATACTTAGATCTCGATCTCTGAGCGTGCTCGGTTGGTACATCCCTGGCCTCTCAGAGCTCCCACTTGGGAATCGCCTCCGTTTATTACTTGCCGGACCGTTCCAGCGAGTCTTTGTTTTCTCCATTTATTTCTCGTCGTGCTTTCAGTCCTTCTTTCCTTTTTTATTCTTCCGTTTCGTGTGCGTGCGTGTACTCCGAGCACGGTTGCGCGGGCGAACCCGGCACCCTCGCGGGTGTCAGCGGATGCTGGCGAGTAGAGGGGGAGGTGCAAGGAGCGCGGTCCCCGCTTTCGTGCCTAGGCGTCGCGTGTGCCTCGAGACACGAGGGATGCATCAATAGGCTCTGTCTGGCCTCCATTTGTGATTATTTATAGAGTACGTACGAGTATTTAAGGGCCGTTCGGGATTGTAAGATAATATTCAAGCGGTGCTTATTTTTGCGACCGGGCTGAGAGTCACAAGAGGGAGGTACCCCGAATGAGCACCAACATTGTCGAGCTTGCGTCGAGGTCCACGGTGAGCACCGGGCTTCACGCGAGGCGGGCGACGGGGCTCACTGTGGAAGAGAGGGAGGGAAGCTTTACCCGGACTGAATCGGTGGCGAGATGGTCGCGAGAGGGGCGGGCGGCGTACGAGGCTGAGAGAGAAGCTCTGCTGTAAGATTTTTTCTTTTTTTCGTTTTTTTCGTTTTTTTCTTTTTGACTGGTGTATGGTGTTCCACTCAGGTAGTAAATTATTACACGAAAGGGGACGGGGATTTTGTTTCTTTTAGAACTTTTCGGTTTCATTTTCATTGTTTTTGCTGTGTTGCTGTTAGGCTAGTTGCTGTGCCGTTCTGTACTTTATCTTTCGTACATACGACGAGTACACAGACACAGAGCATATCGAAAGAAGAAAATAAGTACCCTACCTGGGGTATGTACGTATGTGTATGTACGACGTGTGAGCGAGCGTAGCGGAAAACCGCCCGCGACGCGAAGCATATGTGGCGTCCGAGCTGTTTTCTCCTGAAGCATGGCGGCGGGGCTCTTGGCATTATCAAGTCGCCAGTTTGTAACTACAGGGGCCATAAAAAAAAACAGTATTCAATCATGGACCTGTCTCCGCTTCGCCATAATTTGATGTTTCCTTCCTGAGCGAGCGTAGCGGGCGGCGTAGGCCGCCCGCGGAGCGAAGCGCCTTGTACCAAGTACAATTCTCAGTTTGTAAAACTGAGTCTCAGCTGCGGTAATTGCAATCTTGTCTGTCTGTCTGTCTGTCTGACTGACGGTCTGTCTGTCCGCAGTCACAAGGAAATTCCAATCCTCGCAAAATCTGGTCCCAAATCGCCCTCAACGTTGACGTGTACACCACGCAAATCGATAGCGGACACACTTACAAGCAGCCTGGGCCAACTCTCAGGTTCAACGGAGCCCTGCGCCTTGAGCTACGCGACTCAGCCTCACCGGGGGGACAGTCGCTTGTAGACAATCGTGCCAAAGTCGGTACGAGCGACGAAAAAGGTTTCGCAAATTGGCTACAACGCATCGATCGCAACAAAAGTGGGATCACCTAGCAGAACAATGGCTCGCTCAGCGTGGTTGGCTAACGGCGTTTTTGAGGTCGTTGTCCGCCGCGCGCAAACGGCCGTGCAAGGTTGCTTGTAGCTGCATTGTCTTGACCCATGGGGTTTGCAATATATTCTGTGACGTTTTTCGGCGGGGTCGCTTCCTGCTCAACAGTAAATCGGAGTATTATATAAAAAAATACCTGTTACCTGGTAGCCTGGTAGGCAGCAACAGCGGCGACAGCATCAGCAAAACTACTATGACCGGGGACCATATAGTAGTAGGACCAAATATTGCTAGTCAAAATAGGGAAGTATGTAGGTATTTGTGTGTACCGTAGGTCCTATTTACTGCCGGTAAGTCGTCTGTACAGACGGTTTCTGCGCTGTGACGCGCATCGCTTAAGGGCCACTCCTAACGAACAAAAAAAATCACGATTCGTGAGATTTTTGTCGTGAATCGTGATTTTTTTTGTCGTGATCACGACAAAAAAAATCACGATTCATGACACCAATTTTTTTAGCTTTTCCCTAAAAAAAACAAAATCACGATTCGTGACATTTGTCGTGTCTCAAAATACGCCTGATCAAGGCACTACGCAACCCACGTGCACCAACGGTATCCGATGGTCGGCATAGGGGCATGGCAGACTCTGCTTCGTACGCCGCTTGTGGACTACGGGCGGCTACCCAAAGACACCGCTGGGCGCGGGCTAACGAGGAGGTTGTGGCCTCGAAATTTCCAGGAGGAGGAGCCACTGCTGGAAGACAAACGGGAAAATGACCTGGGGATGTCACTGGCCAGGCCGGGCCGACGGCCTGCGAGATGGAATCTCGCGAAACGAGCTTGGCCGACGGCCGGCGAAGTTGGAATCTCGTAGGCTGGGTCAGGCTTCGGCCCGCGATTCGAATATGTCACGGGCTGGGCCAGGTGCGGACGGCCCAGCCCGGCCTGGCCGTGCCCCACTCTCGAGAGTTGGCTCCACCCCCAAAAAACGTTGGGTTTGAAATATCAGAACTTGAACTATTTGAAAATATCACGAAACGCGACGTTTTTCGGCTTTTTTCGTTAGAACTGAAATGTCACGGATCGTGATCTTTTGGCATGCCTAAAAGTCACGAATCGTGATTTCTTTTCGGTTCGTTAGGAACGGCCCTAAGTAATGTATTAGAACTGCGAAAACCGATGAAATCGATCCCAATCCTGTCGTACTGGTGGTGCAGGTGCTCGTGCCGCTGTGGTGCCCTGCGACTGGTAGCACCTCAATTGAAACCGAATTTGTTCCTGTGTCTCCGGGGGTCGTCCCTGGTTTGTTGTGTGCCCGGAGTCTCTGCCGGCTGGCGGCAGTTGTCACTTGTTCCGGTCCTGCTGGCGGGATATCTGACGTTAGACGACATCCAGTGTACAGGCCTTATCCCAGACACAGAATCTGACGACTTGGGTGATCAGCTGTTCGTATCGAAAAATGGCAAGCTCTCTGAATTCAAGATGTTGTCCACGACAACAAACAGCAGCAGAACGATCGATGAGTAGGATGGTGATACAACTGTATAGCGTCGTTGCTTCGCGCCCGACGCGCGGTCAGCGGGCGGTGCATCTCTCCGTGTCCAGACTACAGTCGGCTGGCGCGGGTTTGGGCCTAGAGACCAGGAGAAGCGCACTCGTCGCGCACCGCTCGGTGGATACGTACTCGTAGACTACAGCAGCGGCACAGCAGCAAGCAGCAGCAGCAGCAAATAAATGGACCTGAATTTCAATTTAATCAATTCGTACTGAAAATAGAGGTACCGCCGGCAAGCTCTTGCCCCCTAGAGCATGCATCCACCTCATTTCTTTGAGCCCGTCATCTATACTAGTTGGTCTTGCCCGCCACCGCGCGGGTTGCCCGTGGGCTGAGTCTCTGTCAAAATCGAGCGTCTATCGCGTATCGTCGCACCAGCTGAAAAATCTACTTTTCGCCTTTATTTGTATTTTGCGATTCTCGTCGTATGTTTCGGTACTTTTTTTTTTTTTTTTTTTTTTTTTTTTTTTTTTTTTTTTATCCATCACTTTTACTTCCCAGCTCACTCGTACGAGGTTTTACCCTCGACGATCTTCTGGACAAGCCGTGGTCACAGGTGTCGTCCCTTCTCCCCCCGGTACGTGCCTTTATTTTTTGTCGCGCATAGGGTTCAGCATTCCCACTGCTCGTCGATTGTCATCGAATGTAGCCAACTCACGCTTTCGCGCTTTCCGCTTATCAATTTTTTTATGCAAGAAAAAGCCCCTATGAGCATGCACTCGGTGGGACTTGAACCCACGAAATTGATCTTGACAGGCACGCGGACCACCTACCAAGCCACCGGGGACGCCGAACCCCCGTTACTGGTCCCGACTGGCCTCTCCCGTACTCGTAGTATCAACAACTCCACCTGCGACTTCACAAAAAAAAAGACAAACAAACTGGGTGTGTCTAAACAGAATCGAAATCGAAATGAGAACAGCGCTCGAATGCATTTCATCGAGGGCAATAACAATATGTAGTAGTTATTAGGGCCATGTGATATGAGTAGACGAGGAAACTCTAAAAAGGAGACAGCGATCACAATTCAAAAACATATATATATATATATATCCGCTAGGCCCCATGCCTTGTCTTGTGGCGAAGGTCCTAACATGGTAGTCATCATGCGAGACAGAAGGGACACAGCTAGAGTGCTATGAGGGCTGCGTGTACTAGGGACTACTAAAACCGAGAGACGCAACATCTATAGCCTCATTTCTTTTGTTTCGAATAGCCGCATCTTCGACCACCTTTTTCTGGCCGTTCGGGATGAACTTTGTCATCACCCTCCGACCATCTTGTGGTCTGCATATACGACTATTCAGGGTGGGCTAATGTGATATGAGTAGAGTATTCATGGGCTATAGATATAGATAATACGTTGCAGTCTTGTAGTTCCACGAATACGAGAATAATCCAAAGAATGGATTAACCCGGCGGATATTCCGTTAGTCGAGAGTATCGTTATTTTAGGAATGTTCCGTGATGCAGATAGGACTACGAAGTGAGAAGTTCTTATATTAGCAGAAGAACGATCGGTAGCCATTAGGAAAGTTCTGTTGGAGTACATCAGATAAGAGGAATTTAGGAGAGTTTGTGGCGTGGGGTGGGACGAGTATATCTGGGCGTCGAGTCCCGCCCCCCTACCTCTCACTTCTCTACCAGAGCACCTCCTCAGCTCTCGCCATCAATAAGAAGATCTAAATCAGAAGAAGCGAAGCACTGCTTTCCAGCTGCCAGAACAACCTGCGTCCCTTACCACTACTCTTACCACTACCCTAGACCGGGCTCCGCATCACAGCCACTCCTAACGAAAAAAAAAAATCACGATTCGTGAGATTTTTGTCGTGAATCGCGATTTTTTCGTGATTTTTTTGTAAAAAATCACGATTCATGACGCCAACTTTTTTAGCTTTTCCCTAAATCACGATTCATGACGCCAATTTTTTTAGCTTTTCCCTAAAAAAAAACAAAATCACGATTCGTGACATTTGTCGTGTCTCAAAATACGCCTGATCAAGGCACTACGCAACCCACGCGTGCACCAACGGTATCCGATGGTCGTCATAGGGGCATGGCAGACTCTGCTTCGTACGCTGCTTGTGGACAACGGGCGGCTACCCAAAGACACCGCTGGGCGCGGGCTAACGAGGAGGTTGTGTGGCCTCGAAGTTTCCAGGAGGAAGAGCCACTGCTGGAAGACAAACGGGAAAATGACCTGAGGATGTCACAGGCCAGGCCGGCGAGATGGAATCTCGCGAAACGAGCTTGGCCGACGGCCGGTGAAGTTGGAATCTCGCAGGCTGGGTCAGGCTTCGGCCCGCGATTCGAATATGTCACGGGTTGGGCCAGGTGCGGACGGCCCAGCCCGGCCTGGCCGTGCCCCACTCTCGAGAGTTTGCTCCACACCCCCAAAAAAACGTTGGGTTTGAAATATCAAAACTTTAACTATTTGAAAATATCACGAAACGCGACGTTTTTTCGGCTTTTTTCGTTAGAACTGAAATGTCACGGATCGTGATCTTTTGGCATGCCTAAAAATCACGAATCGTGATTTTTTTTTGGTTCGTTAGGAACGGCCCTTAGACATATATAAAACTCAACAGAGGCAGGAGGGTGATATTTCGACTCTTTGCGCCGAATTCAATATCGCGATTTTCGCACACGCAAATCCCTCGATACTAGTAATTGGTGGTAATGAGGCGCGACCTCAGCAATACCTGCAGTAGTCATATCTGCGATGCATCATGCACAACATTTGATTTGTGCTGAACCAACACGAACGAACATCTACTGCTGCTGCTGCTGTACCTACTACCTATACGCCGTCGTTGGTGAATCTCATAACCGTAAATATTCTTGGCATCATATCCGGCTCTTGAAAAACACAGACAGCACAGCAGTACGTACGGACACACCTGTAACAAATACCAGGTACTGGATTTTGTCGTGTGTATCCTGGTATTTCCACCTCGAAACCCGGCATAGTAATTTGAAGACGAAAATATGTACTACTGCTGTGTGACCACTAGCTGACCACGGAACTGGCTGTCGACGGGTGGAAAGAACAAGACGACAAATAGACACACACCTGATATATATTTTTTCTTTTTCCGTTTTTCCAACAGCAAGTGTTTTCTGGTTGAAATTCGGCATAATTAATTTGAACACGAAAAATCTGCATCTGAAAATATTTGTCCAACAGAAGACGCTTCTTTCTCGTAGCAGGTGCCACCACTACTTGCTTGTACTGATGTACGACATCTACATACAGCAGCTGTGTTTCTCCAGCAACAAAAACAGCAGCAGCAGCAGTAGCAGTGGGACGCACGAGGCCAGGGTCAGCGTCGATGTACGCTCGGCGGCTCGGCTTGTCAATCTCACCCCTTGAACCCTTTGTACACGTAGTCGATTTGTTCTCCCCGAATCCGGAAAATAAATAATTGTTGCAAAAAAAACTACCCCGAATGCCCGAAGACGGAAAATAAATAATTCTCTCTCCCCGAATTCGGAAAATATATAATTACCCCTATTTCCAGTACGATTTTATTTACTGTTGTAGCGTTCTCCCCGAATCCGGAAAATAAATAATTGTTGCAAAAAACCTACCCCGAATGCCCGAAGACGGAAAATAAATAATTCTCTCTCCCCGAATTCGGAAAATATATAAATTACCCCTATTTCTACCCCGAATGCCCGAAGACGGAAAATAAATAATTCTCTCTCCCCGAATTCGGAAAATATACAATTACCCCTATTTCCAGTACGATTTTATTTACTGTTGTAGCGTTCTCCCCCCGAATCCGGAAAATAAATAATTGTTGCAAAAAAAAAACTACCCCGAATGCCCGAAGACGGAAAATAAATAATTCTCTCTCCCCGAATTCGGAAAATATATAATTACCCCTATTTCTACCCCGAATGCCCGAAGACGGAAAATAAATAATTCTCTCTCCCCGAATTCGGAAAATATATAATTACCCCTATTTCCAGTACGATTTTATTTTTACTGTTGTAGCGTTCTCCCCGAATCCGGAAAATAAATAATTGTTGTCCTGTGTTGATGGTTTTGAACTCGAAATTCGGCATAATAATTTCAAGACGAAAAATCTGCACTCGACGTGCTCTGTCCAAGAGAGAACTTCTCGTAGCAGGTAGCAGGTGCCACCGCTACTACTGATGATGTACGACATCTACAGCAGAGCTTCTCCAGCAGCAAAACAGCAGCAGCAGTAGGACACACGAGGCCAGGTCAGCGTCGCTGTACGCTCGGCTTGTGTGTGAACCCTTTGTACATGTGTTTCCTGGTCCCGAACTCATCATTTGAAGACGAAAAATCTACAATCTGACGTGTGTCCAGCAGAGCGCATAATAATTTCAAGACGAAAAATCTGCACTCGACGTGCTCTGTCCAAGAGAGAACTTCTCGTAGCAGGTAGCAGGTGCCACCGCTACTACAGATGATGTACGACATCTACAGCAGAGCTTCTCCAGCAGCAAAACAGCAGCAGCAGTAGGACACACGAGGCCAGGTCAGCATCGCTGTACGCTCAGCTTGTGTGTGAACCCTTCGTACATGTGTTTCCTGGTCCCGAACTCATCATTTGAAGACGAAAAATCTACAATCTGACGTGTGTCCAGCAGAGCTTCTTCTAGCAGTGCCACCACTACTCTGCTGTACGTACAACAACTATTTATAATGAGGCGCGCGAAGCGCGCAAAAAGCGGGCGAGCCTTTTTTTTTCTTGGAATTTTCCAAGAAAAAAAAAGCCTCTTCATAGCGGATGACATCCGCAATGAAGTCATCCGCTATGAAGAGGCTTTTTGTTTCTTGGAAAATTCCAAGAAAAAAAAGGCTCGCTCGCTTTTTGCGCGCTTCGCACACCTCATTACAAAACTCAAAATATCGGGTTTCTTGCCAGAACAACGTGAGACAAAACATGGGTGAAATAAAAATAGGCGGCAAGTGCACAAACACGTAGAACATCGCATGGGCTGGAGGACGTCGCTGCTGCTGCTGCAGCTGCTTCTCTACGTAGCTCGGCAGGCTACAGCGCCCGCGTACACCATGGGTTTGGCTCTTGGCATAGACGATGGCGCGTCTCATGCTCGTGTTGAGACGTGTCCGCCAAAAACTAAAGGTCGGGTTGGCGCTATACTGCCGGATGAGGTGGGGTGTGCGGTGCTGTGTAACAACAAGTTATAATGAGGCGCGCGAAGCGCGCAAAAAGCGGGCGAGCCTTTTTTTTCTTGGAATTTTCCAAGAAAAAAAAAGCCTCTTCATAGCGGCTCGGATACGAGCGTGGGGTGCCTTGTTTTGAGTTTCTCTGTATGTGTGTGTGTGTGTGTGGTGAGGCGTGTATGTGTGTGTGATTCAACATTTTTTTGGGCAACGTTTGACCACCGCCCTCGACGCACACCGCACCAATTCCAGTCCCGGCGGGCTCTGTGGACGCGCACACACAAAACAGACCTCTTGGTGCTGGTGCGGTGGTAAGTCGTTCACAGCAGCTCGAGCTAGGTGTGGCAACGTGTGTAGGCACATGTTGGTGCTGGGCCATGTTGAAAAAACATAGAACCAACAACACATTATATTTTGAAACCCAGCTAGCTCTACGAGTACTCGTAGGTAGGCAGACTGTGCCTGTCCACAGCAACGAGCGTTCGGGCCATGTCCCCGAGACATGCTGCAGGCCCACCCTCCTGCTGATGAGGGGACTGAGATGCAGGCCCACCCTCCTGCTGATGAGGGGACTGAGAAGCAGGAGAGTATCTGCTGTATAATAGTTGTTGTACAGCAGTAGTAGTAGTGGTGGCACTGCTAGAAGAAGCTCTGCTGGACACACGTCAGATTGTAGATTTTTCGTCTTCAAATGATGAGTTCGAGACCAGGAAACACATGTACGAAGGGTTCACACACAAGCCGAGCGTACAGCGATGCTGACCTGGCCTCGTTCACACACAAGCCGAGCGTACAGCGATGCTGACCTGGCCTCGTGTGTCCTACTGCTGCTGCTGTTTTGCTGCTGGAGAAGCTCTGCTGTAGATGTCGTACATCATCTGTAGTAGCGGTGGCACCTGCTACCTGCTACGAGAAGTTCTCTCTTGGACAGAGCACGTCGAGTGCAGATTTTTCGTCTTGATATTATTATGCGCTCTGCTGGACACACGTCAGATTGTAGATTTTTCGTCTTCAAATTATGAGTTCGGGACCAGGACACACATGTACAAATAAGGGTTCACACACAAGCCGAGCGTACAGCGACGCTGACCTGGCCTCGTGTGTCCTACTGCTGCTGCTGTTTTGCTGCTGGAGAAGCTCTGCTGTAGATGTCGTACATCATCAGTAGTAGCGGTGGCACCTGCTACCTGCTACGAGAAGTTCTCTCTTGGACAGAGCACGTCGAGTGCAGATTTTTCGTCTTGAAATTATTATGCCGAATTTCGAGTTCAAAACCAACACAGGACAAAATCAACTACGTGTACAAAGGGTTCAAGGGGTGAGATTGACAAGCCGAGCGTACAGCGACGCTGACCCTGGCGTCGTGTGTCCTACTGCTACTGCTGCTGCTGTTTTGTTGCTGGAGAAACACTTCTGCTGCTGTAGACAAAGGGTTCAAGGGTTAGATTGACGAGCCGAGCCGCCGAGCGTACATCGACGCTGACCCTGGCCTCGTGCGTCCCACTGCTACTGCTGCTGCTGCTGCTTTTGTTGCTGGAGAAACACAGCTGCTGTATGTAGATGTCGTACATCAGTACAAGCAAGTAGTGGTGGCACCTGCTACGAGAAAGAAGCGTCTTCTGTTGGACAAATATTTTCAGATGCAGATTTTTCGTGTTCAAATTAATTATGCCGAATTTCAACCAGAAAACACTTGCTGTTGGAAAAAAAACGGAAAAAGAAAAAATATATATCAGGTGTGTGTCTATTTGTCGTCTTGTTCTTTCCACCCGTCGACAGCCAGTTCCGTGGTCACACAGCTACTGCAGTAGTACATATTTTCGTCTTCAAATTACTATGCCGGATTTCGAGGTGGAAATACCAGGATACACACGACAAAATCCAGTACCTGGTATTTGTTACAGGTGTGTCCGTACTGCTGTGCTGTCTGTGTTTTTCAAGAGCCGGATATGATGCCAAGAATATTTACGGTTATGAGATTCACCAACGACGGCGTATAGGTAGTAGGTACAGCAGCAGCAGCAGTAGATGTTCGTTCGTGTTGGTTCAGGACAAATGTTTTGCATGATGCATCGCAGATATGACTACTGCAGGTATTGCTGAGGTCGCGCCTCATTACCACCAATTACTAGTAGTTGGGGACATGGGTTTGGGGCAACTCCGGCAGAAAGACGCCCAGCCAGAGCACTGGGTGCTGTGCTGATGCCGCTGAACCGGGGCATCCCGTGCATCCGCCTCTCCCTGACCAAGGGAGCACCCGTCTGCCGTACTCATTCAACCAAGTCGTGGCGATCACCACTGCTGCTGCTGCTGTTGTGGTGCTTGCTGGCAGGGTAATGCATGATCGGATGACCGAGTAGAGGGGGCAGGCTGTTTCCAATTTTGTTTGCCACATTCGGCTCTACCAACAAAAAAGAGAACACAAATAAATACCCCAAGCATATATTTTTGCTGTGTGTGTTGCGGACCACGTATAGCGAAAATATCTCGCTATACCCGACGTCCGTATAAAACTCATAATTTGGCTCTAAATGTCAAATATCGCGATATTATATTCTTGAGTTTTATATAAGTTATGTACGTGCCACTCGCGCCAACGGGTTTGCAAATAATCCAGAAGTTATGTGTCGAAGACTTCAGAAATTTGGCAATTTTTTGGCAAGATAACGTCTGCGGGGTGCCAGGTCGTTAGAAGGTTTTTATTTTATTTTGGCAAGTTTTGGAAAAAACGGCCCTTTTGCTATTTTAGCAAGTCCAAATTTCCAAAACTTGCCAAAATAAAATAAAAACCTTCTAACGACCTAGCAAGTCCAAATTTCCAAAACTTGCCAAAATAAAATAAAAACCTTCTAACGACCTGGCACCCCGCAGACGTTATCTTGCCAAAAACTTGCCAAATTTCAAAAAGAGCAATAGCAGTGAGTGGCCCAAAATACGCTCGTCACCCACCCAGTACTTCTTTCATAATACTCAACTTTGCAATTTTCAGGAAGAGACATAAGAGTGTCTGCGCAAAAGAAAATATTACGAATTTTGCTTATCTATTCCCCCGTTACCGACGACTAATCAAATATCCTAATCAAATTTGCATAAAAATGACGAAGTTAAGCATTTTTGGATAGCATATTATACTAGAGCCATATTTGTATGATATGAGATTCGACCGCTGCATTCTGTTGGCCGAAAACTCTCCGGGCGCTTTGGATTGGCCAAGCTTGCCCCGAGAGTGGCCTCGGACCCTCGGACCATGTGTCTGCTACCGGCGGAGTTTTGCGAGAAGAATTGCTGCCGCTGATGCTGCGTGCCTTCGCTGCCTGCTGCTGCAGCAGCAGATACTATTAGGTAGAGGTGCTGCTGCTGCTGCTGCTGCTGCTGCTGTACGTCACCGACTACTGCTGCTACTACTGCATATAATGTGCTGCTGCTGCTGCTGCTGCTGCTGCAAGTGCTGTTGTTGCTGGAAACACTGCGGCAATAAGCAAGCACTGCGGTGAGCAGGCGCTGCTGCAAACAAAAGCGCTGCTGCAAGCGAGCGCTGCTGCAAGCGAGCGCTGCTGCACACAAGCAAGGTCTGCTGCAAGCAAGCGCTGCTGCAAGCGAGCGCTGCTGCACACAAGCAAGGTCTGCTGCAAGCAAGCGCTGCTGCGAGCAAGCGCTGCTGGAAGCGAGAGAGCTGCCTCAAGCAAGCGCTGCTGCGAGCAAGCAAAAGCGCTGCTGCAAGAGCTGTCGCCGCCGCTGCTGGTGCTGCAAGCACGTGCACCCTTGCCGCCACGCCCCTGATCTTCGACCCCTTTTCGGCCAGCGAGGACGACGAAGAAGGAGGGCGATCTTCTCGTTGTGGCGGCGTTTCTTGCACAGCGAGTGTCGAGGAGCGCAAGATAGATCGCACTTCTGCCTGTTAGTGCTTGCTGCTGCTTACTGCTCCTGCAGCAGCTGCTGCTGCTGCTGCTGCAGGTGGGTACTGCTGCTGCTTGCACGACTTCTTGTGTTCGGCTCGTTTGGTACAAAAAAAAGTGCTGCCGCTGCCGCAAGTGTTTTTTTTTTCAAACATAACAAGAATCCAATAGAGTAGAGTGTTAGCGCTTTGTGAAAATTTGACTATAACGACCACTTGTATTCCCCCGTTACCGACGGATAGCAAATAACTATTTCCAAATTTACTCAAATTTACTCAAATATGGCCGCGTTATGTATATTTGAAAGGCAAATATACATAGAGCCAGAAAAATATACATAGAGCCGAAAACGACAACGACCACGTTAGACGGTTGGTCTACATCTCCCCGAGCCTCCGTGGTTGGCCAAGCACACCCGAAACAATACTGTGTAGGTGCGACCAAATGGAACTGGCTGGCACCTGAGGCATGTGACCACACGCCCTTGCGTCGTTGCCTCGCGACATCGTTTGACCTCCACGTGTCGAGAAGGCCCCCGTGCGATAGGCGCGCGGTCTGAGCCATATGTCACGGTGCGGGACAGGGCTGGTGATGTGGAAACGGCGGATTCCCTGCGTTTTTGCGCCTTTATTGCTCGTTGACCTTGCTGTTTACAAGACCCGTAGCAACAGCAGCAGCAGCAGCTAGCTATCGCCGTGTGCAGAGATGTGGCTGCCGAAAACTCTTCTTCGGCCAGCTCCGACGAGACAGGCGACGCACGTCTAGCTGTGGTCGCCGGGTGCAGCTCCTTTGAGGATCAAGTACGCTTGTCTTTCTCTCTGGTGGTTCTCCTGCTTCCCTCTCTGTCTCGTGTTTTCGTGCGTAGTGTGTCCGAAGCCACGCTCTTCTATCGTGATCATATACCGGTACCTGGAACCTTGGTACCACGAAACCTACTTTATTAGGGTTAAAGTACGAGTACACACGTACATACAGCAGGTGCAGCATCTTGCTGTGTCGTTTCTGACTGCTTGTTTTTGTTCCTTGCTGCTACGTGTTGGGAGAGCGGCAGGGCACGGAGAAGATATGAAACGCAGGCCGCCAGAAGGTTTATTTACTGTATGCACTCTGTCTGCTGCTTTGCTGTGCTGATGTCGGGTTCGGCGCGGTGCCTTTTTTTGGAGGGCTCGCCGGAGCGCTGTGTCTCAAGCCGCACACTCAGGAACACCACGACAACAGCAGCAACGTTTGATTCGGGCACACAGCGCACAGCGGTCATCCATCGTATACGAGATTGGTACAGCACACCACGCACTTGCAAATTATTGCACATCGACACCCATCCGTTCTCGTTTTCCGAGATATTTAAAAATTGATAAAGCGCATGCCGGAGAGACATCATTTTTGGATAAGTTTACCGACGAAAACACCCTATTAAAGTTTCGTTCTGCGCTAACACTACTATATTTAGCTGTTTTTCGTCTACGATTATGCGCATGCCGAAAGGCTTTCGATTATGATTACCTTTCCGACGGAAATCCTTGATAAACAAAAATATTATGCGCAGACACTGATTGATACACGCAACGAAATTTATTTTGGAGCGGGGATATTCGGTCATTCCCTGGCTAAAAACAACGGAGAAAGACACGAAATACCATTCCAAATACAAGAATCAAGAATCAACCAATGGGAAAGTCTGATCGGCGTTCGAATGAACCAGTCAAGAGACCTCCCGTGCCATTATTTCACAGATTCCCTTCCAACACCGACCCACTGCTACACACGCTTGGTTCCTGGCGCACAGCACATGAAGTAAGTTCGCTCGAGCGTGTTCGACTAGTTGCCAAGTCTCTCCCGAGCTCTCCTCGTCTCCTCGTTGCCGCTGCGTAGTTTTTTTTCACTTGTGGTTCGCCGTCCTGTTTTTTTTTCCTCATCGTACACCCTGTATCTGACAATCTATCATGCTATGCCTTTTTTTTCTTCTCTGTGAACTGCTACTGGAGCGTCATCATCGATTCAGTACTCGCTTTCTTGCGCAGTGCGTCCTCTCTCTTCTTTCGCTCCCCCCACCCTTGTCTCTCTTGTTTCCCCTCCATCTCTACCCTTGTCTCTCTTGTTTCCCCTCCATCTCCATCGGATCTCATAATTATTACCAGGTATGGTGCATCTACGATGACAAACCAAATATAACGCCCACGACGCTTGCCGTCTCACAGCCCCATCATCCTCTCTCTTTGCCCAGCTTTGCCGCAGGTGTTGTGCCTGAGGCCCCGGCCGAAGCCGCCCCTGTACCCGAAGCCCTCGCTGCCGCAGAAGCAGCCGGTGCGCAGCAAGCCCACCAACAGAATGCCCTGCCACCCGCTCAGCATGAAGTTTGGCTAGCACCGCCTGTGTTCGGGCCCTGCTATGTGCGCGCGATGCTCTTGACGGATGAGCCAGGGGCTACGCCCAGGTCGTACGAGGTTCTGGTGGCTCTTGAGAGGTGAGTTGTATCGGCATGCGTGCATGGGCGCAAGAGGGATGGGGATCGCGTTCGGGCATGGGTGCGAGTCGTTGATTTGTCGGCGTGGTTAGCTTAGGGTCTGCCTGACCTGGTATATGTAGCAGAAGGTCCTCGTTAAAGCAGTACCAGGGTATAGGTGGTGTTTTTTCTACTACTGCTGTCTTGTACATATTCTTCTCTTTTTGCTTGATACGAGAGGTGTTGTTGTACGTAACAGGACTTTCCTCGAGCCTGAAATACAAAAATGAACTGGTCATGGGACACACATGAAAGATGAACATTCGATTTAGGAAGTTCAGCCGGCGGCAACTTTGCTGCCTTGCTTGCTCGCCCAATGCAATCGAAGTGAGGACAGTGACTGGTTGGTCTCTGTATCAGCAGCTTCAGTTAGTGACCTGCAATGCTGCTACTGCTGCTGCTGCTACCCCTACTATTTGAATTAATACTCGTACTGTCTACCTGGCAATCTACTTGCAGCAGACGTACGTTTAAATATATGCAGGCGTCCCCCGTGGTTTAGAAGGTTGTCCGCGTGCCTACAAAGATCAATTTCGTGGGTTCGAGTCTCACGTCTCACGGAGTGCAAACTCGTAAGGACTTTTTCTTGTATAAAAAAAATCATTTGTACGAGCGAGAGCGTGAGTTAGCTACTTCGATGCTGTGGATGAAAATCCACAAGCGGTGGGAATACTGAACCCTATGCGCGACAAAAAATTAAGGCACGTATCGGGGGGGAGAAGGGACGACACCTGTGACAACGTCTTGTCCAGAAGAAGATCGCCGAAGGCACAAACCTCCTACGCAGCTACGAGTTGAGCTGGAAAGTAGAGGTGATATGAAAAAAACAAGAAAAAAGTAGTGTTGTATACATATGCTGCTGCACCAGGTACTCACGTACAACACGACAGCACCGAATACCCAAATGAATAACGAAGATGGAAGATGGGCGCTGGTGCCGTTTGTACTCCAGCAACGCATGCCCGTACATACGTATGTACCCCCCAGATACCCTGGGTACCTCGTAAGCCCACTTCGACGCGAGTCCATGTGGGAAGAAATGGCTGAAGCGTTTTCGCGATAAAAATGTAAGGCACGTACCGCCGTAGCGGGGAGGGGAGACGAGGATCTGTTTTTTTTTTTTTTTTTTTTTTTTTTCACTCATCACTTTCACTTTCCAGCCTAATTCGTAAGAGGTTTTACCCTCGACGACCTTCTGGACAAGCCGTGGTCACAGGTGTCTTCCCTTCTCCCCCCCGGTACGTGCCTTTATTTTTTATCGCGCATAGGGTTCAGCATTCCCACTGCTCGTCGATTTTCATCGAATGTAGCTAACTCACGCTCTCGCGCTTTCCGCTAATCAATCTCTTTTATGCAAGAAAAAGCCCCTACGAGCATGCACTCGGTGAGACTCGAACCCACGAAATTGATCTTGATAGGCACGCGGACCACCTACCAAGCCACCGGGGACGCCATGCCCGGGATCTGCTTACTCGTATGTGACCCGGGATCTGAGATCTGAGTTACGACTGGATGGACTGTTATTTATTTATTTATTTATTTATTTTTCATCATCACGTTTACTTTCCAGCCCACTCGTAGGAGGTTTTTACCCTCGACGATCTTCTGGACAAGCCGTGGTCACAGGTGTCGTCCCTTCCCCCCGGTACGTGCCTTCATTTTTATCGCGCATAGGGCTCAGCATTCCCACTGCTCGTCGATTTTCATCGAATGTAGCTAACTCACGCTTTCGCGCTTTCCGCTTATCTATTTTTTAGGAGGGCGCGAAAAAAAAAAAAGAGCTCGTACTATGTAAAATAAATTGGGTGGAAAAAAAGAAAAAATAGTTGATGGGCCAGGATGGGCGTCTTCTTTTCTTGCCTACGTATTGATTGTACAGGCTGTACGTATATAGCAGTGGTACGTACTACTTGTAGGTCGTGCTTATCACAATACCTGTAAAATTCGGTAAAAATGGAATAGTACGCAGTATGATGACATGGCATTGCATTGCATACGTGGCAACGTAGTATCTCTGTGGCGTAGCTTTGTGACCACAGAACTTGTATTTCTCTAGGATTGAAGAATCGGCACGGACACTGGTTGTGCTGGATGACTCGCAGAAAGAACGGTTTAATGTGAAGAAAACAACAACAACAAACAACAACATAGACGAGGCGTATTACGCAGCTTGCAAAGTTGAGTATCAACTATTTAATCAGTCGAACTCACAGCTGACGTATTTTAAAAAAATTAAAATACCCGTGGTAGGTATGATGCCGTCTGTAGTTTGCTTGCGCTGGTTTCGTTTTGTTGTCGACTGTACATATGTATGAACACGGCCTCCGCCGTCGCCGCCGAGCAACAGCGCATATGGTAGACCCGCGCTGTGTGCAGGGCGGACCGACACAAAACCTTGTGCAAGATGCGGGCCTTATTGGTGAAGGCTGGCCTGTGTGCCGCCCGGATGTTTTTTACGGGAAAACACCACCAAAACACGAGGTGTGCTCATATCAATGTCGATGATCGTGGACATTCAAGTCGCATGTTGTCAGTTGGTGCTTGAGTTGCAAGCGCGTGCTCCTTCCTACTTCCTACTACTACAGTTGTTGTGCTTCCAAGTTCTGGACTATTTGCGGTACGTGCTGTAGGTCTTTCAGTACTCATGAGTACTCAGACACACGATTATGATGTCGTATATGAATACCGGGTAGCAAAGGTACCAGGCGGACTAGCAGGGAGAACCTGACTCTGCTACTCGTACCACAAACTGCTGCCGCTACCTGGAGGGTGCTTTATGCTTTGGTTTGCCTGTTATTTTCCGTTGGTTCTTATTAATTGTCTTACTCTGTTCACAAATAGTGGCGTTTTCTTCTTTTTTTTCCAGCTCGTTCTTTTCACTGTTCAAGTGTCTGCCACATCCCCTGCGGGGGGGCACGACAGTTAGTTTCTTCTATTTTTTCTTTTTCTTTTTGTCTTTCGATCTGTCTTCCTTGTTTTTGTTTTTTCTTTGTTGTCTTTCGTTTCTCTATTCCATAGAATGTGAATGGCGTTCCTGTCGTGTCCAGTACAATGACATGTGGCATAGAGACCACTTGCAATAAGACCGAAAAAAAAAAAAAAAAAACGCTCTGGGGGGGAAGCGATTTCTAGGTATGAAAAGCCGAATAGTTTAGATGAAACAGGATGAATCAACAATAATAGAGTGTCTGCGCAAAAGAAATAATATTACGAATTTTGCTTATCTATTTCCCCGTTACCGACGACTAATCAAATATCCTAATCAAATTTGCATAAAAATGACGAAGTTATGCATTTTTGGATAGCATATTATACTAGAGCCATATTTGTATGATATGAGATTCGACCGCTGCATTCTGTTGACCGAAAACTCTCCGGGCGCTTTGGATTGGCCAAGCTTGCCCCGAGAGTGGCCTCGGACCCTCGGACCATGTGTCTGCTACCGGCGGAGTTTTGCGAGAAGAATTGCTGCCGCTGATGCTGCGTGCCTTTGCTGCCTGCTGCTGCAGCAGCAGATACTATTAGGTAGAGGTGCTGCTGCTGCTGCTGCTGCTGCTGCTGTACGTCACCGACTACTGCTGCTACTACTGCATATAATGTGCTGCTGCTGCTGCTGCTGCTGCAAGTGCTGTTGTTGCTGGAAACACTGCGGCAATAAGCAAGCACTGCGGTGAGCAGGCGCTGCTGCAAACAAAAGCGCTGCTGCAAGCGAGCGCTGCTGCACACAAGCAAGGTCTGCTGCAAGCAAGCGCTGCTGCAAGCGAGCGCTGCTGCAAGCGAGCGCTGCTGCACACAAGCAAGGTCTGCCGCAAGCAAGCGCTGCTGCGAGCAAGCGCTGCTGGAAGCGAGAGAGCTGCCTCAAGCAAGCGCTGCTGCGAGCAAGCAAAAGCGCTGCTGCAAGAGCTGTCGCAGGCGCTGCTGGTGCTGCAAGCACGTGCACCCTTGCCGCCACGCCCCTGATCTTCGACCCCTTTTCGGCCAGAGAGGACGACGAAGAAGGAGGGCGATCTTCTCGTTGTGGCGGCGTTTCTTGCACAGCGAGTGTCGAGGAGCGCAAGATAGATCGCACTTCTGCCCTGTTAGTGCTTGCTGCTGCTTACTGCTGCTGCTGCTGCTGCTGCAGGTGGGTACTGCTGCTGCTTGCACGACTTCTTGTGTTCGGCTCGTTTGGTACAAAAAAAAGTGCTGCCGCTGCCGCAAGTGTTTTTTTTTCAAACATAACAAGAATCCAATATTTAGCTGTTTTTCGTCTACGATTATGCGCATGCCGAAAGGCTTTCGATTATGATTACCTTTCCGACGGAAATCCTTGATAAACAAAAATATTATGCGCAGACACTCTAATAATATTAATATCCAGTTTCCTCCGTCTTGTTTTTTTGGGAAATAGGGCTGGCATGTGGCATGCCAAAGCACAGCAGTACGAGGCTCTGGTCTACGGCAGAGCTCTTGACCAACACTGCGAGGGAATCACGGCGGCATCCCCGCCTGCTTCTGTAGTTTACTAGCATGCTAGGACGATGTCCTCGTGGCGTTGTTTGATTTGTTATTTGCTGTAGTTCCGAGTACTACTGCTGTGCTGCTGCTGTATGTAGTAGAAGCTCACAGCCCAGCTTTGTGCCCGTACCTTTATTTTTGCTATATACTATACTCGCACGAGAACTGGCTGTTGTACAGCAGCAGCAGTATATTTTTTGTTGTTAACTCGATGCTCGTTCTCGCTAGTATCGCATTCACCAACGAGCTTGCCGGGTCTCGATTCGGCGGCGTGCGACTGGTGAAGCGTCGATGCGCACAAAGATCGCCGGTGGCAGCGCGAAGTGCGTCGGTGGAGTCGCTGTTGTTGAGTGACTTTCCAAGATGGTGATAGAGGATGTGGCTGCACAAGGATGTGTTGTGTCTTCTTCATGTCTGCTTGGTTTTTTTCGTGCGTGTTCGCCGTCTATTTCTGCTCCCTCCTGCCAGGCCTGTGTGACAGGTCATCATCCCTACATGCATTCCGGTTAGCGATAGTGCCTGCTGTTTCCAGCCGCGGAACACCACAACAAGCTGATGAGCGATGTTGCGTCGGCGACCTCGTGCTACTACTGCACTGCTGTAGTAGTAGTAGACATGAGGTGCTCGTGGCGCGCGACCTGGTGCGAGTTGTTGAAAGGTGCTGCTGCTGTTGTAATAGTAAATAAAGTTCAGGTCATCCTTGTTATTTTTTCCAACTTTCTGCTCCACACCATTTTTTTGTGTCACTTTGGTACCAGATTACGGGGCCATCACAGAACCTTGAGCAAAACTAGAGGGACGAGGAGCCGTGGCCTTGACCTGTCTTTCCTATGGTGGACTCCGACGGCGCACACATCAACAAATGCTCGTACCGTCGTGTCCGGGGCTAGAGGCAAAAATAGTAAATCGCCGATAGCCGTGTCCGGGGCTAGAGGCAAAAATAGTAAATCGCCGATAGCCACTCCGACGGCGCACACATCAACAAATGCTCGTACCGTCGTGTCCGGGGCTAGAGGCAAAAATAGTAAATCGCCGATAGCCACTCCGACGGCGCACACATCAACAAATGCTCGTACCGTCGTGTCCGGGGCTAGAGGCAAAAATAGTAAATCGCCGATAGCCGCCCGGCTATCGGCGATTTACTATTTTTGGCTATCGGCGATTTACTATTTTTGCCTCTAGCCCCGGACACGGCTATCGGCGATTTACTATTTTTGCCTCTAGCCCCGGACACGACGGTACGAGCATTTGTTGATGTGTGCGCCGTCGGAGTCCACCATAGGAAAGACAGGTCAAGGCCACGGCTCCTCGTCCCTCTAGTTTTGCTCAAGGTTCTGTGATGGCCCCGTAATCTGGTACCAAAGTGACACAAAAAAATGGTGTGGAGCAGAAAGTTGGAAAAAATAACAAGGATGACCTGAACTTTATTTACTATTACAACAGCAGCAGCACCTTTCAACAACTCGCACCAGGTCGCGCGCCACGAGCACCTCATGTCTACTACTACTACAGCAGTGCAGTAGTAGCACGAGGTCGCCGACGCAACATCGCTCATCAGCTTGTTGTGGTGTTCCGCGGCTGGAAACAGCAGGCACTATCGCTAACCGGAATGCATGTAGAGATGATGACCTGTCACACAGGCCTGGCAGGAGGGAGCAGAAATAGACGGCGAACACGCACGACGAAAAAATCCAAGCAGACATGAAGAAGACACAACACATCCTTGTGCAGCCACATCCTCTATCACCATCTTGGAAAGTCACTCAACAACAGCGACTCCACCGACGCACTTCGCGCTGCCACCGGCGATCTTTGTGCGCATCGACGCTTCACCAGTCGCACGCCGCCGAATCGAGACCCGCAAGCTCGTTGGTGAATGCGATACTAGCGAGAACGAGCATCGAGTTAACAACAAAAAATATACTGCTGCTGCTGTACAACAGCCAGTTCTCGTGCGAGTATAGTATATAGCAAAAATAAAGGTACGGGCACAAAGCTGGGCTGTGAGCTTCTACTACATACAGCAGCAGCACAGCAGTAGTACTCGGAACTACAGCAAATAACAAATCAAACAACGCCACGAGGACATCGTCCTAGCATGCTAGTAAACTACAGAAGCAGGCGGGGATGCCGCCGTGATTCCCTCGCAGTGTTGGTCAAGAGCTCTGCCGTAGACCAGAGCCTCGTACTGCTGTGCTTTGGCATGCCACATGCCAGCCCTATTTCCCAAAAAAACAAGACGGAGGAAACTGGATATTAATATTATTGTTGATTCATCCTGTTTCATCTAAACTATTCGGCTTTTCATACCTAGAAATCGCTTCCCCCCCCCCAGAGCGTTTTTTTTTTTTTTTTTTCGGTCTTATTGCAAGTGGTCCGCTGCTGTGCTTACTGCATACAGTACCCGTACGTGGCAACGTAGTATCTCTGTGGCGTAGTTTTGTGACTCCCTAGGATTGAAGAACCAGCACGGACACTGGTTGTGCTGGATGTGTGTGTGTGTGTGTTCTTCACATTAAACCGTTCTTCTACTCGTCGACATCCAGCAAGCCCAGTGTCCGTGCTGATTCTTCACCCTAGAAAGATACGAGCTCTGTGGTCACAGACTACGACACAGAGATAACACACCGTAATGCATTAATAGCCTACGTAATACCATGCCTTCGCACTAGGTGCGGCCGACACAACATACATACATACGCCAGCAACCAAAATACACCATAAAGAAAGAGAAGCAACGAAAAAACCAAACCGAAAAAGAACAAGAAAAAGAAAAAGAAAAGGAGAAGAATCCCAAATAAATAAATAAAATGGGAAGCCAAAGCTCAGACACATACATACTTACCCCGAGCATGAGCCAAAAGGGACGTGCAAGGGGAAAGATACGAGAAGGAAAAAGGATGTGGACGGGTAGAAAGAACGGTTCAATGTGAAGAACACACATATATACATACCGCAGGGTATATACCTGATACCCGGTACCTGGTATGAAATACAGCAGAGTTCTTTCTGACTGCTGCACCGGGTAGTGCAGTGAGTAGGACTCTGGGTGCTCAAGCATTCGTATTGTATGATATGGGTGAGAGGATATTATGATAGGCTATGGTACGTACAGCAGCAGTATGCCTCTTCAAGTTTAACAGTATTAATATTGATAGTAGTATATCCTTAGTCCTTGCTTATAACCCTCTTGGGACTTGAGAGGTGGAAATGGACGATTCAAGCAACGATTATACATAGAGGACATGTTGACTTGCTGAGATGCATTAACACGTTGCAAAATGACTTTCTAATGAAGAATATCTAATCGGATGATGGGAAGTTTTGATTGGAACGTGACAAGCTACGTGCAACCTCGCTTTTTTCAAAATTGTTTCCCAAACGTAAGAAACACCAATTCCTTGAATTTTGCTGTTTCGAAGTTGTCTTCCTCATATACGGACTGTACTTCCTGCATGAGACCTTACTATTAATAAACCTGTAGAACGCGTGATGGAAGTATGACTATTGATAGTATAGTATGACACACAGCTTGCAAAGATGAGTTTCGACCAAATTCTGGATCTCTCAGCTGTTGTTTTGTTATTTCATTATTAATGCTCATAACGATAATATATACCAGTACGAGTAACGGCCACTGGGTGATTGGTGATTGGTGATTGGGGGGGGGGGGGGGGGGCGTACTCATTTGTTGCTTGCCTTAGTCATTTGACCATTGACCATGCATCCCTTTCGAGACGGAGCACCGTTCCTACTCCTAATAGAGACACCTCCAACAATTGGGCGCTCATTACGTTGTTTCCATAAATTGCATAGAAACTTTTTGCTAATCTTATCCCCTTCCTGTTTGGCCTCCTGTGGCCACCATCCATCTCCTAGGATAGCGATCGTTTTCTCGCTGCTATTCATGGTATCAAACTCCTCCATGTCAAGCCGGCGTCCCCGGTGGCTTTAAGCTTGGTAGGTGGTCCGCGAGCCTATCAAGATCAATTTCGTGAGTTCGAGTCTCACCGAGTGCATGCTCATAGGGACTTTTTCTTGCATAAAATTGAT
This sequence comes from Macrocystis pyrifera, assembly GCA_031763025.1. NCBI lineage: Eukaryota > Phaeophyceae > Laminariales > Laminariaceae > Macrocystis > Macrocystis pyrifera. Next base: position 845,656 of record JASSKH010000032.1, read on the forward strand.
TGGCGGAAAGCGCGAGAGCGTGAGTTAGCTGTACATTCGATGAAAATCGACGAGCAGTGGGAATGCTGAACCCTATGCGCGATAAAAACTAAAGGCAGGTACCGGGGGGGAGAAGGGACGACACCTGTGACCACGGCTTGTCCATAAGATCGTCGAGGGTAAAACCTCCTACGAGTGGGCTGGAAAGTAAAAGTGAAAAAAAAAATGTCACATTCGTCTGTTTTCCTCATCTCCTCTTCCAACACATCCCGTTCCTCCTTGTATATATCACATTCTCCTACTACGTGAGTTCCACTCTCTATTGCGTTGCCACACGGGCTCATACATATGTGCGTCTACTTCCTCCTCTTCCCGGCTACTGGTGTACCTCTTTCTTCTTTCTGGCAGGTCCAGGTCCCCTACACGAAAGCGCAGTTTCAGCGTTTTCGCGAAGTCCATTGGGCCATGCAAATGCGTTTTCATTCCTATTCCTTCCCTCAATCCCCCGCATATCTCTAAGTGTTTTTCCGATTCCGCCTTGTTTGTTAGAGCTATAATAGCCTTTCCCTTCTTTCTATCCTTGCTTCTACTTCTACCTTGTACCTCCCAGACTTCCCGGCGGACATCATCTCTTCTTGGTTTCCCCCTATATCCTTCCATACTTTCTCAACTACGCCATCTCACCTTATTCCAGCTCGCCCTTTTGTTACTTTCTCCCATGCAGCTCTATTAACTATGGCTGGCAACCTCTTTTTTGGCATGTTCCTTACTTCATATTGCCAGTTCAACTTTCTCATGTCTCTATTTGTCTTGAGTGGGCGCATTCCAGTTGGTGATTGGGGGATGGGTACAAACATATTGGTGTTTCGAGATACAATGGACGGAGTCGTGCGGCACGACACGGGCGTAACATGTTCAACATGTCCCCCCCCCCGTACCAAAGATGTCAGGAGACATGTACGTAGAGCGACGCTAAACGCGTGCTGTCGAGGATGTGTGTGTGTGTGTGCTCTTCACATTAAACCGTTCTTCTACTCGTCGACATCCAGCAAGCCCAGTGTCCGTGCTGATTCTTCACCCTAGAAAGATACGAGCTCTGTGGTCACAGACTACGACAGAGATAACACACCGTAATGCATTAATAGCCTACGCAATGCCATGCCTTCGCACTAGGTGCGGCCGACACAACATACATACATACGCCAGCAACCAAAATACACCATAAAGAAAGAGAAGCAACGAAAAAACCAAACCGAAAAAGAACAAGAAAAAGAAAAAGAAAAGGAGAAGAATCCCAAATAAATAAATAAAATGGGAAGCCAAAGCTCAGACACATACATATAGGGTCGAGTGTTCCAGACCAAAACCTACGGTAGCATTAATGTTTGGTGTCAGTCAAGACATGTCAAGGCAAAGTGGCTGTCTGCCATGCCATGGGGTGAACGTGCTGTCTCCTGGCATCTGTCCCCGGTGCTGCTGGAATTCGGGGTCCTTGTACGTTTGTTCGTTTGTTCGTTGTTTTTTTGTTGTTTGTTTTTTTTTACATTATAACCGTTCTATTTATTAATACCATTTTCATGGAATGTATATGCCGTGCCTGTCGTATCCAGTATGATGACATGGCATTGCATTGCCCACTGCTGTGCTTACTTGCACACGTGGCAACTCAGTATGTCTGCTGTGGTGTAGCTTTGTGAACTTAGGATTGAACATGAAGAATCAGCACGGACACTGGTTGCGCTGGGTTGTCGACGGGTGTTGTGTTGTGTTCTTCACATTAAACCGTTCTTTTCTACCGGTCGACATCCAGCACAACCAGTGTCCGTGCCGATTCTTCAGTCCTAGAAGAGATTCTATCTGATTCGTACCAGATAGAATCTCTTCTAGGACTGAAGAATCGGCACGGACACTGGTTGTGCTGGATGTCGACCGGTAGAAAAGAACGGTTTAATGTGAAGAACACAACACAACACCCGTCGACAACCCAGCGCAACCAGTGTCCGTGCTGATTCTTCATGTTCAATCCTAGAGAGGCCACAAAACTACGACATAGAGATACTATTCATATTAATATTAATACATTGGTATCCAAGTACGCAGAGTAGACAATGCAATGCCATCTCGTCACTGGTCATGCTGCATACGACAAGCAAGCACGAGTTACACATCCTATGAAATTTAGAGAAAATACAAGAAACAAACAAACAAACGAAAAACAGAAAAACAAACAAAACAAACAAAACATGATCGAAAGAGAAAAGGGGGGAAAAAGCTCGTACTGGTGTACTCGTACGTCGTATTATATATAGACGGTTAATTACACAGCAGCGATCTACAGTCAGTGTTTTGGGTGCTGTGAAGGGGTCCGAAACGGCTCCAATGACTTTTAATACCTGTACTTGTACGGGAGTCTGGCGGGTAAACTATTTTTCTCTGTGGGTAAAAATACATTTACCGCTCTTGCTTTGCTGCGTGGAATTCGGGGTGTTGAATGACAGGCAGAGTAGTAGCAGTTCGAGTTTGTAAAACCAGGCGCCTGGTGCGGATGGACGGACCGACCTACAGCGGTACATGTGTTTTTCATACCGTATTTGTAGTACAAGTGATACCGTATCAATAGCTGATGCTCTGCTGTGTTGTTGCTCGTTGATGTTTACGTGTCGACCTCACATTGGTCTACACGAACAAAACTTCAAGCAGAGCTCCCCAGTCTCCAGTCTCTAGCACATATCAAGCCAGCTTCTGCTACCAGGTTCCAGGCAGGTAGGTGCAGGAAGTTTATGCGACAGGACGTTCCGACACCCATGTGCGACACGCAAAAAAGAATAAAACTATTCACCGACGTTGTTTCGACCCGAAGCCCAACCTGCCCTCCACAAGTATATCATACACAACATATTATATTAATGATAAGAACTGCTGCTGTACGAGTACGTATGCCTGTGATAGTCTACAGCAGCAGTACCTTTAAAGTTATATTATTGCAGTACTATGTCCCAAATTATTAATAGAAGAACTTTTTTTTTTTTACGATTAAATAGCGATGTATAATCCTTATATTACGAGACAGGATGGTATATCTCGATTAATCTTCCGTTGTTTACTTTTTCCTCCTATTGCGGTAATATTCCACTCCAGAGTTATTGGAGCCTGTCCTGTGACCGCGGATTGCATTGTTTTTGTGGCGATGAATTAAAAGAACAAAAAATCATACAGCGGTAGTCTAACTGTCTGGTGTGTGTTGGTGAGATGTGTGACGTGTGACTCCTCTTTTTTCTTTTTTAAAATCATGCTGGTATGATGTATGAGCCCATGTTAAGTACGGTGCGCCCCGTTATTATAGTTGTTTCTCTTGACCCTTGAGTGTTGCAGTGTGCAGAAACCTAGATAAGACTCTAATTCAAAGTGTTTCGTCCCCACAACGAAAGTGCAGCCCTAAACAGGGTTGGTGCTGATCTGTAGTTGATGCATTATACGCATGATGCGGTACACTTTATAGTACCATAGCACACCTGATACTATTAATACTACTGCTACCGTGGAACAACACGCTAGCGATAAGATGGCATACACTCGGGGATGATTTTCAGAGCCGAATTTTCTCCAAAACATACCTTAAGGTGCCTTAACGGGGGTTGTACGCAACGAAATCGGCGGCTTCGGGAAGATCTCGTTGAGCTTTTTCCGTAGACGTACGCATGTGGGCGTTTGTTTACACTCACTCTCCCTGTTGTCGAGGAAACCAGCTTTGTTACCGTCCGAGGGGAGGGGGGGTGGGGGGGGCGTACTCATTTGTTGCCTGCCTTAGTCATTTGACCATTGACCACGCATCCCTTTCGAGACGGAGCACCGTTCCTACTCCTAATAGAGACACCTCCAACTGTTGGGCGCTCATTACGTTGTTTCCATATATTACATATTAATAGAAACTTTTTGCTAGTCTTATCCCCTTCCTGTTTGGCCGCCTGTGGCCACCATCTATCTGCTAGGATAGCGATCGTTTTCTCGCTTCTAGTCATTGTATCAAACTCCTCCATGTCACATTCGTCTATTTCTCTCATCTCTTCTAACACATCCCGTTCTTCCTTGTATATTTCACATTCTCCTATTTTGTGAGAAGGGGCGGGGGGGGGGGTTATCACCCGTTTTTTATTCTCCTTCCCACTTATTTTACACAAACCGGCCATCATACAACAGAAAAACGAAAGGAAGGTACCAGGTATCTGGTCTATGTGATATCGTTCTTCGTACTTACGGAGTACCAGGTTGTAGGTGTAATTTTTCCAATGAAAAAAGAAAAGAAAAATGAGTTGGATGGCTTTAGGTTGTCGGCTGTGGCTACGTTGTATGCTTCTTTCGTACGTGTACAAAGACAGCACTAGTAGTATAATAGTAACCCCTGGTATGCGGCTGGAAGCCTCCGTGTGTCGCCCGAAGTTTCTCTCTGGAATCCTCAAGGTAAGGTACACAATGCCACATCGTACCCTACACACATTCGGAACAGTCAGGATTGATCTGTGATAAGAATCCTTGTCGCGGCATCGAATGGCACAACGAAGACTATTATACGTAATCGCTCAAGGTTGGAAACTGTCCTTCTCAAGGCACACAATGCCATCACAACGTATGATACATACGCTCATCGGCGCGATCACTCAAGGGTTGGATGTCGATATCGGAACCGAATTCGGTATGATAACGAAAAAAAAACTTACCGGTATTAGACCGATGCCCATGGAAACGCGAAGTCCTAAAGTTTTCTTTCAAAAATATTTCTTGCACAGCCGAAAATTTCCTCGTACCGCCGCAGTGGGAAAAAAGAGAAGAAATGTGTGATTTTATTTTTGTTTTTTTTTCCCACGGCTGCAGGCGGCCCAATTTGTTTTTTCTGGTTGCAAATTGTCAACACGCTGATAGAAACACCAGCTCGTGCGACGACCGATGCTCAGTCCCAACATAGACTCAGCCCACGGCCAACCCACTCGGTGTCCGGCAAGGCCATCGAATATAGATGACGGCCTCGAAGATGTCGGGTGGACCTATGGTCTAGGAGACGAGAGCTTGCCGGCGCCGTCCTATACTGTATCCTCCCAAACCTGAAAAAACTATTTTTAGCCATTCGAGGTGGATCGAGAAATTTTGTCATCTGTTTTGTGCACACCAGCGGCCAATTGTTTTTTCATCATGCGCCTGGTCAGCTACCGCCACATGACATCGGCCATGGTGTGAAGACGGTGACTCTAGGGTGGGTAGGAGCCCCCAACGAGCGCACTCTGTTCAGAATTCATGACGCACTCGTTGGTTTTGTTGATCGATGTCTGCCAAGGACTCGGAATCTCGCCGCTTCGAACCAAACATCCGGCTGAGTTTTTCTCAAGCCGATGTTGGCCCAACAAGCCGATGTTGGCCCAACAAGCCGACGTTGGCCCAACATCGGCCCCAGATTTGCTTTTTTCGGGTTTTCCAAAAGGTTGGAATTTTTTTTTTCTAAACGTGCCCATAGGAAGCGTGTTCTACTTTGTTTTGGCGGGTATTTTTGAAATTCAAAGTTTTTATTGATACTTCGCTTTCGCATTGGCATAGCTCTCAGATACAATCTCGGTATCCGATAGAGTGAGTGACGTGATGCTTGAGTTCAGTATCTGCATAAAAAAAACGGGGATGCCTGGGGATGGAGGGCAAAACACGATAGATACGGTTTACCGAAGTTCGATATTTCGATCTAATGCTGCATACCAGGTACTTTCTGTGGCGTAGTTTTGTGACCACAGAACTTGTATCTCTCTCATCAATAGGATTGAAGAATCGGCACGGACACTGGTTGTGCTGGATGCCGACGGGTAGAAAGAACGGTCTAATGTGAAAACACACACACATATCCAAACGTTCGATGCGATGTCCCACACCACCTCAGGGTTGGTTTTTGGTAACGTCCGAGTGCCCGACGGCCTTGTGAGACCTCTTCGTCGATGCATGAAGGCCCAAAACGTTCATATATTCGCCCGTGCCGTGGCTTTTTACTGAACCTTGGCACACCGCTCCATTGTCCCAAACAGTCCCTCTTTTGTATCCAAGTATCCATTGCTGTACCTCCCCATGCAAATTATTATACGAGAGTTCAACGTAGCCCACGAAGATTGTCACAACGATGTCCTAGACCTACGGCAACCTTCTCAAGCTTTGCTTCATTTCATGACCTTGATCCAGGTGCGCTCGTATTGTGTGACGTTTTCGGGTCGTTGCGGCAGGAATCCACCTGTGTACTGCTATGTACCAGTATGATGTCTACCAGTATGATGTACCGGGCAGTTGTTGTTCTTGCTGTCTCGCCACAATGGAGCATGTGGTCACAAGACAGCAGCAGCAGATACTGGTAGGCCCCAATATCTCTGGAGTGAGATGTGATCGTATTATGATATTATCTTGCCTCCGAAGAGGGGGAAAAAAACCCCGGAAAAACAATACACAGATATACTGCTGTAGCACAGCAGTACTTTGTACAGTAGTAGTAACTGAAGCAAATCGCTTTCCTCAGACAAAAACTATAGCTTAGGGTACCGGTACTCGTACTCCTATCGTATTCTCGTAGCGAAAGGTATTCCAACTTTCGAACGCGAAATACTATTATACCTGGTAGTGAAAGTCACAGAAAAAAAGAGGCGGTGGTGCGAGTTCCTTCTACCCTCCTACTGCTGTATTAATAGTATCATTTTCATATCATGCCATGTCATATGATACAATATCATGCATTCCGGTATCGCATACCTGATGCCTGGTAACACGTACCACTATGACCCAAAATATAATAATCGTTTGAAATGAATATGCATGTGCGAACTGTGCCTATATTTCGAGTCAGACTGGTAAATATTATACCAAGCGCCAGGTATTGTGTATCATGTGATCCGTACATGTTCATGCTGCAGCTGCTGTAAGTGTCGTCGTGCACCATCGCTTGCGTGACATGAAGGAACGCTGGACACTGCTGCTGTGACCTTATTATGATACGAGCTACCAGGTAGCACTGCCTGTAGCGCGCTAACGACCCCCGAACATGATGTGCAAACAGTTAGCGGTCTGCCATGAACTCTCTTTCCAATCTTATTTATCTCCACCTGCTGATCTCCGGGCATAGGCCTTACCAGGTATTTACGTATTTACCTGGTGCTGCTGTAGTATTCAACATTTTTCCTTGGGCAACGATTGATACGCCTCGTCGTTGCTGCTCACTTCAACGTACTCTTCCAACTGCCGGAAGGGCACCGAGACCCCTGAGAAGAGGCATATATTGCACCGAGAGCTGTATGCAATTGCGAGGACAACGGGGCTGCTGTGTTGCCAGACGGTGATGACACCTGCTGCTGTAGTACTTCTGTGTCGAAGTCGTCTGAATAAGGCTACCTCTCGCCTTATTTTGTAGTAATAATAGTATTAACACCTGTATAATATATAAGGCAGTTGTGCTGGATGGCGACGGTTAGAAAGTCCGGTTTAATGTGAAGTACACAAAAACAACGGGACTGCTGTCGTGTTGAAAGAGGGCCTTTTTTTTACGGGGAACCATAGTAAATAGGACCTAATATTGTTATTAAAAATAGGTAAATATATAGGTTTTTATGTACATCATAGGTTCTATTAACTATGGACCCCCGCAATAGCTACCTATTGCCTACCTAGCTAAGGTAGTTCTTTACGTGTGTCGAAGTTTTCTGAATGAGATGGAACACTCGCCCTATATGGGTGCTACTACTGTTGTATGAGGCGACTCACCTACTGCTGTAATACATTCATGATTGCTCCGGGAGGTGCCCAGGGGAGTGGCGCCGAAATAAAAACAATATATATAGCATGTTGATACACCCTTGCCTGGTTGTTGTATACTAGGCATACACACCCCATAGCATGTGTGTGATATCACATCACGACGTTATGAAATATCTGCATTTTACACGCGGACTCTTGAAGTGCACCGGCACCTGCTTTTTGGGGACCAAGCATACTTGGAAATAGTGTGGAACCCATACTTATTATTATTGATTGAGTCGTTTTCATGGATGCATGCAGCCGAACAATATTATGTTGTGTCAGTATTTATGTCTTGTGTTGTGGCGCTCAAGGTGAAGAAGGCCTCTCCCGCACAAAATCGCGACAAAAGAAGAAAGGTTCGAAAGCACTCCACGTGTGACACACTGCACACATGCCTGACACACGGCACGGCACACGTCGAAGACGCGTGACAAACGGCAGGGACACAGTTGGTGGAATCATATTTGCAGAAATAGAATAGGATGCAACGAAGTAGGGGCTGGAACCCTCAGCCACACCTAAGAAATCTACTTGGTTTTTGAGTACGAGTAGAGGGTCGAAATTGACTTGATTTCAGTATGGGGCATCGAAATGCTTGATGTCGAAAATTAATTTCTTTTTAGGGTGGGTTCGAAATTGACTTGGTTTTAGCGTTGGAATCTACTTGTATAGACTTGGTTATTGTGTGTAGTCGAAATTGACTTCATTTTTTTTGTGCGGGCCGAAAATGACTTCGCTTTTGTGTTGGGATCAACATTGACTTGATTTTTGTGGGGATGGTCGAAATTGACTTGATTTTCGTGCGCGGACGAACAATGACGTGGTTTTTGAGTAAGGGATCGAAATGGAGTTGTTTTTTTGTGTGGATGGTCAAAATTGACTTGATTGAATTTTGAGTTTGGCCGGAAATGACGTGGTTCACTGCGGGGATCGAGTCACCTAGTTTTTGTGGGGATCGAAATGGAGTTGGTTTTTGTGGGGATGGTCGAAATTGACTTGACTTTTGTGTACGGGCCGAAAATGACTTCGTGTTTGTGTTGGAGATCAAAATTGACTTGATTTATGTGTGGACGGTCGAAATTGACTTGATTATCGTGCGGAAAATAACGTGGTTTTTTAGAAGGGATCGAAATGGACTTGGTTTTTGTATGGATGGTAAAAATTGACTTGTTTGTGTTTGGCCGGAAATGACGTGGTTTAGTGCGGGGATAAGAGTTACCTGGTTTTTTGTGGGGGGGATCGAAATGCAGTTGGTTTTTGTGTGGATGGTCGAAGTTGACTTGATTTTTGTGTTCGGCCGGCAATGACGTGGTTCTAGTGTGGGGACAGATTCGCCTGCTTTTTGTGTGGGTGGTTGAAATCGACGTGTTTATGTGTGGGTGGTCATAATTGACTTATTTGTTGTGTGCGGGCCGACTATGACTTTGTTTTCTTGTGGGGGATCGAAAAGGACTTGGTTTTTCGGTAGGTGGTCGAAATTGACTTGATTTTTTGTTTTGGGCCGGAAATGACTTGGCTTATTGTGTGAAGGTCGATTCACCTGTTTTTTTGTGGGTGGTCGAAATTGACTTGTTTTCTGTGCGGGAAAACATTACTTCGTTTTCGTGTGGGCGATCGAAAAGGACTTGGTTTTATGTAGATGGTCGAAATTGACTTGATTTTTTGTGTTGGGCCGGAAATAACTTGGTTTTTTGTGTGGTGATCGGTCCACCTATTTTTGCGGAGGTTCGTACGTAAAGGGTTTGTTTTTCATGTGGATGATCGGAATTGACTTGGGTTTTCGGACCGGAAATGACATGGTGTCTTCGTGGGAGATCGAAAATGACTTGATTTCAGTATGGAGATCGAAATTGACTTTGTTAAAAACAATTTTGACCGAACGTCAGCATCAAAACACGATACTCAAAATATCATTGACCAGGATCAGACACCTTCGCTACAACACAGCTGTGCATAACGTTACACATGTCTCTTTTTTACGCCTCTAAAACAAAATGTCGCAGAACCTCTGACCACAGCACACGTATGGCGTACATATATCATGTACGTACTCGTATCGTATCGTGATAGAATGGCATTGCAAGATAAGACTACACGCAACAACAGGGACGTGTACTGCTACCCTTTCGGTTGACTATAACAAACATACTGCTACTCCAACTGTAGGAGAAACCCGGTAGTAGACAGCAGCAGCAGTAGGGCAAACAGGAGTCAGTGCTTCGTACGATGATTGCGAACGACGTACATGTCATATCTACACGTACACGGGAGAGAGGGATCGGTTCCACGTTGAGGGCGAAGAAAAAAATGTGCAAAAAATGCCTGCAGGCTGCAGAAAGCCGAGCAAGTAGCAGTGTGCGTAGCGGCCAACATGGCAGCAGCATCGAGCAACAGGTACTCGTAGATACACACTTGCTGACAGCTGGCCTCTCCGCTGCTGCGAACACCACACTACTGCTTCACTGTTGCCGCTGTCCTGCTGATGTCTATCTAAGGCAAGCAGAAGAAAAGCACAGCAGCAGCAGTACAAATCAATTTATGCCGTCACACACCAAAGATGTCAGGCGACATGTCTGACAGGGCAAAACGTGCGCTGTCAAGGGTGTAGGGCCGACTGTTCCACTCTAAACCTAGTAGTTTGGTGTCAGTCAAGGCATGCCAAGGCAAAGTTGCTGTCTGTCAAGGGGTGAAAATTCTATCTCCTGACATCTTTGTCGCACACAGCAAGCAGAAGCAGAGCAATGCGTCATTTGATTGCTCGCACAGGCTCCGATATAGCGCTGCGCAAACATCCGCCGTACAGCAGTGCGGATGTACCGCACTTGCATGGTGCTGCCTGCTGTTGATGCTGTAGTTAACTGGGGGTTAGCACGCTCTCTGGGCTGCTGGTGGTGATGTGTTGCCGGAGTAGCAATGCTTTGGGCAACAGCGCCAACATGCTGTATGATCACACGATCGCGCACAGCGTCAGAGAGAGGTGGTGTGTTGTTGCGGAGTGATCGATCCAAGGCTCAGATGAAACCAGCCAGCCACAGCAGTACAGCGGAGACGTACGCGGATGTGGACCTGCCACACGCGCATGTGGCTGCCCGCCGCCGCTGCTGCTGCTGCTGCTGCTGCTGCTGGACAGCAGGGTTGCAGTGTTGTAGGCAGCTGGGTGTGTTCAGACGCAAAAAAGTGGTACCGGTACGTGCTTACGACACTCATGAAAGGGCAAATAGATGACATTTCACCGATGCGTACGTACCAAATAAGGCCTCTCGTACTGAAACCAGGGAAATGGTCTGTCCACTCCTGCTGGAAAAAACTTTGAGGGCTTGCCACGCGCTCCAGAAGGCACGGATCGCGCCGGACCTCGACCAATATGTCCGGCCGGGCGTCCCGTGTCGACTATTTAGCGCTTCGCCAAAAAGTGGTCGGACGAAGAGATAGTAGGCAAAAACATTCAAGGGATGTCATAGTACGAAAATTGCATTTTTTGGCGAAACGCCTAGTAGTCGACACGGGAAGCCCGGCCGGACACATTGGTCGAGGTCCGGGCGCAATTCGTGCATTCTGCAGCGCGTGGCAAGCTCTCAAAGTTTGTATTGCCGGGAGTGGATAAGACGATTACGTGACTGCCCGCTGCTGCTGCTGCTGCTAGACGGCGGGGTTGTTATGTCGTAGGCGGCTGGGGGTAAGCACGCTCTCTGCTCTGCTCTGCTATATTGTCTGTTGTCTGTCCTGTGTTCAGACGCAAAAAAAATGGTACCGGTATGTACGTGCGACACTCATGAAAGGGCAAAAAAATGACATATGACCGGTATGTACGTGCAAGATACTACCTCTCGTACTAAAACCAAGGAAATCGTCCTATCCACCCCCGCCGGAAAAAAAACTTTTAAGGGCTTGCCACGTGCCCCAGAGTGCACGGATCGCGCCCGGATCTCGACCGATGTGTCCGGCCGGGCTTCCCGTGTCGACTACTTCGCGTTCTGCCAGAAAGTGCTCATACGAAGAGATCTTATCGAAAAAGTACGAAAATTTCACAACATAACTACAGGTATTATTATGGGTATATAGTCTACAGTAGTACTTACCGTGTAGCACGGAAGGAAGCACACTCCCTTAGATAGCACCCCCTCCCACATGTGCGCACCCGGTGATACACTTTTGGTCCGTTTTTCGATCGTCATCTCATCACCGGCCTACGGAGGTGCATCTGGCAGCATCATGTTTCAAAATTATCGCACCACCTGTTGGATACCCTTCGCCCACAACACCTCTACTATTCTTCCTACTGTGCCCTAAGCCCCAACCACGGGCGCCGGTAGTAGCTTTTAAGGCTATTCGCAGAACTTACCGCGTGTCGGTGTAGCATTGGCTCGGAAACAAACCGGTGCACAATTGCTACCGTGCACCCTTGCGTGGGACGTCGTCTAGGTCTCATTGATTATGTCAGCAGTTAGTTTTTCAGCGGGGCAAGGGCCTTTGAGGTGCAATCCTGGGGAGTGTTAGCATCATTGGATCCCTATGGTGGTAACTATAACCAGGGCATACGGTATTTGGGGCTCCGGCGCCCCCTGTTACGCCAAACCCAACGCTGGAAAAGGTGTTGCGCTCATCCGCCGCAGGCGTGTAGCTCCCCCACACACGGGGTCCCGGAGGGTCGCCGGAGGCCCGAAGATGCGACAATTGCGTTAAGTTACGCCCGAAAAATAATTGACGAAGTGTGTTTTACACACCTGAAACATTAACATTGTTTTTGACCACAGCCTAAACAACGAAGGTGCCTCAATTCTATTGCCCGCCGACGCTGTGGAAAGGACGTGTCCAACAGGTTTTTTACATTCGGCGAAAAAAAATTGCCGGCGTGAAACCTCGTGTCGACTCCCTTGCTGTCACACCCTCTTGTTTTCACGCCATCTGCAATCTGGCCGAGGGTTCCTTAGCTATCACTACTACTGTTGGCACGACCCCCTCGTTACCGCCCCCCCCCCCGCATTAATTCATTGAAGCTGTCATCCATGTGCAAGTCCGACTCACAAGCAGTTCTTGGTAGGATGCAGCCCAACCTTCATGCGACTCGCTAAACATCTCACAGCGCTTCGCGCTTGGTGCCAGCAATATCTGCCTGGTCGGTGAATACCTGACGTGCTCTGTCCCGGCATTTTAGGGGTGCGAGGGTCTATGGTCAGACGCCTACGGGCATGCATGATGTCGAGTACCTCCCCCCCCCCCCCCGTTACCACCCCCCCTAGCTGCGGGGCTCCCGTGCATGTTGCTTAACGCGGGGGATACGTTAGATAGCAACCCCCCCCCGCCGACAACAGGATGCCCGGTGATAATGTTGTCGAAGGTAAAAAAATATATCACCGGGGTGTGTTCTTTCCGTGTTACACGGGTATATATACACAAGGCGACTCGCCTTGTTCATGCGCTCCTGTTATTTATAGCGGTCGTGTCAAGCCAAGCACATAAATATATGTTGTTGTTTTCTTCACATTAAACCGTTCTTTCTACCCGTCGACATCTAGCACAACCAGTGTCCGTGCCGATTCTTCAATCCTAGAGAGATACAAGTTATGTGGTCACAAAGCTACGCCACAGAGTACTACGTTGCCACGTATGCAATGCAATGCCATGGCATCATACTGCGTACGACGGGCACGACATACACATTCCATGACCTAGAGAAACGAAACGAAACAAAAGAGAAAAACAAAAACAAAAACAAAGAAGACAATTCGAAAGAGAAAAAGGAACAAGAAAAAAAATAATAATAATAATAGTAGTAAAAAAATATATAAGAAACAACCCATCGTGCCCCCCCCGCAGGGGATCTGGCAGACACTTGAAAAGAACGAGCTGGAAAAAAAAAAGGGAAAAGAAGAAAAACATGACTACTAGTAGTCAACAGAGGAAGACTAAGAACCAAGGGAAAATAACAGGCAAACCTAACAAAGCACAAAGCATTCTCCAGGTAGCGGCAGCAGTTTATGGTACGAGTAGCACAGCCAGGGTCTCCCTGCTGGTCCGCCTGGTACCTTGCTACCCTGTCTGCCGCCTCCGTCCAGCGTTCAACTATGCCCGACCCCTTGGCGTCAGACAATACGAAACAAGCAAAGCAGGCTCGTCCTCCACCCACGCCACACGACTTCTTCAATAAGGCTTGTCAATCGGAGAAAGGAAGAGAAAAGAAATAACATGAAAATCACAGGGTCAGCGCAACAAAAAGAAAATAAAATGAAATAAAAATTGAAAAAAACAAAAGGAAGACAAAGGAAGACCACGTTCGAACCAGCTGCACCAGTTGGTGGTACGAGTAGTATAGGCATGTTCTACTTTCTAGTCTGCCCGGTACCTTGCTACCCTGTCTGTCATCTCCTTCCTACTTTCGTCCACTGCAGTTTTCCTTCTACTCCTGCTCCCCCCCCTCTCCGCATTCCCTTGGTCGGGTTTTCTGCTACTCCTCTTGTTGCCCCCCCCCTCCCCCCATTCCCTTGGACACCACCCACGGCGGATGCGCGGCGCTGCCTACTCAGCTCAGCCTCAGCCACGTACCACCTCACGATGAACCGTTCGGCGGCTTCGAGGATCCCCCGGTACCACTTCCCCGCCTTTTTTGCAGCAGCGGGCCACAGCGCGGTCTCAACTCCAAACACCAAGGGGGCAAGTTCCGTTGACCCTTCGGTGCCTCGGAAGTCCCTAAGGTCTTTGACTATGCATCCATGCCAAGTCTTATGTTTACGTTTGTTTGCTGTAAATTCTGAAGTTTCCTATTGCGTAACAATAGTAATTACCGGTATTAATATTAATAGTGTTCTTAGCTTGTAACACCCACCGCAAAAAAAATCCACAGAAAAATCCCCTCGCTCGCTGTGTCCGGTTCTGCGGAAGATCCGCGCTTGTGGGGTGTGGAGCGGAACGTCCGCCTCCACCGGGCTCAACAAGAATGTGCGGACCACCACACAACGGTTAACTTTTTTTGGTGCTTTATCTGGTACGTTTTGGGGGCCAATTATCACGGTAAAGGCTACTGACGCCTTACGTTAGCCAGTCTTGATTAAGCACACGAATCATAGCAGATAAAGTACCAATTATACTATCACGGGGGAACATACTGTAGTAAATAGGACCTACGGTACACGCAAATATAAATATATATTTAGCTATTTTTACTAACAATACTTGGTCCTATTTACTATGGCCCCCGGTAATACATGATTTCTTGCTGGTTTTACGTGCTTTTGGATATTTTTTTTCGCAAATCACGAGAAGGCATCGACCCTCCCCAACCCCAATGCTAACCCTAACCTTGACCCTACGCCCAACCCTAGTCCAAGCTAAGGCTCGACCCGAGCGCGGCTTCGCCGTGCGTTTGGGACAAAAATGTGCTGGACCACCTCAAAGTGGTAATATTTTTGGTATTTTATCTGGTACGTTTTGTGGGTCGATATCACCAACTGTAAGGCTACTGCTGTATTCGCTACTATGGTTAGTGTTGGATATCGATATCAAACGATCGTCGAGTTCGCTATGTATGATACCGATAAACCAAAAAACTACGAACGTAGTCGATGCGATTTCGATATTTGATAACATCGAATATTTCGTTCTATATCTGCATCAAAAACACGGCAATGCCAGGGGATCGAGGGCGAAATACGTTTTGATACGATGTATCGAAAGTTAAAATTCGATATTCGAAATATCGGAACTTTCGATACGACACCCAACACCAAGTACGTATGTATAAGTATCAAGTTGACTTTTTTGCAACGTGGGCATTTTTTCGTTTTTTTTTCTCCTGCGGCCGGAGGTCGTTTCTCGTGCTCTCGGCCACGGGGCACGCAGGAGGCCCGCGTGTACACACGGCTCAAGTTCGGACCCTGACCGAGGTCCGTCGCCCGTGGTCGGGGGCTTCAAAGTCGCGACAACTAGCATGTAGCTTCGGGATTTGTTTCCGAAGAACCAAAGCCTGCCAGGGCAATGCGAACCCCACTATTTTATAGTTGTTGTTTTTCTTTGCTTGTCACGAATTTTGACGGGATGAGAACGGCGGTAGCGGTGCGACGGGACGGTATAACCGTCGTCCCGTCCCGTCGATAGATTCCTTGACCGTCGTCACTTCCCGTCCCGTCCCGCTGTCGAAGTCTGCCCGGTTGCAGTTTACCGTCTCGTCCGGTCGAAATAACGAAATAACCTCTCCAGTGGTGCGTTACCGTCCCGCCCCGCCAATATAATTTCTTCCGTCGAAAATTACCGTCCCGTCCCGTCGCGACACCTTAAATTTATGTCCCGTCCCGTCATCGAAAACTGCACCGTTGTCACTTACAGTCCCCTCCATCCCGTCGACTCAACTTGCCTCTTCCCGTCCAAGATACACTGGTGTCCGTCGTCTATTCCCGTCCGTCCCCACCAAGAAATTACGAAATTACGAAATTTCGAGTTTTACCATGATGAAATTGGATATTATTTTTTAATTATTGACAAATATGAAATTCGATTTGCTTTAATTTTGTTTAGCAGAAGCTGTGCTGGTTTTTGTGTATTTTTATAAAAAACTGAAAGTACATATTACGAAGTACGATTTTTTTAAAGAAATTCTACCATTGTTTTTTTTTTTATCTTCATTTTTTTCAATAATCTTCATATTTCATATTTCCACGCGCAACACCTACCACAGCCACCAGCTGGCCTCCACACACAACCACAGACCTCTCGACTCACGGACACCAGTACTGATGTG
Source organism: Macrocystis pyrifera (assembly GCA_031763025.1). Lineage (NCBI taxonomy): Eukaryota > Phaeophyceae > Laminariales > Laminariaceae > Macrocystis > Macrocystis pyrifera. The sequence goes on from JASSKH010000032.1 coordinate 862,172, forward strand.
GCCGGCACAGACGCCATGGATGCCAATCTCACGGTCGGGGGCGATCGACCAGCAGCGGCACCAGCATCACCACCGCCGCCGCCACCACCTCTACCACCCACCACCTCCACCTCCACAACCACCAGCAACATAGCGCAAGCACACCCATCAGAAAAGCCATGCGCCGCAATAGTGCGAGTTTTATGTCGTCATTTTACCGTCGCGTTTTCAATTTCTTCCCCGCCAAACAAGTCAAAACTGTCCCGTCCCGTCACGATTCTCAGTCATTGTGAGAAGCCTTGTTTTTAATACATTGCTGCTGTACTACGAGTACACCGTCCTTTCAGCTCTCGAGCGTTGTGTATTGTGACAGCCATGGTACAGCAGCAGTCCCACATGACACATGAAGCTCTTCTATCTGTTTCGACGACGGACCGTGCTTCTGCGTCTGTGCGTGTGCATGCCCTGCTTCCTGTCTTCCTATATAGGAAATCGAAACGAAGACAAAAACCGGTAGTCTCAAAGAGCGGTGTATTTATTAGCGGGGGCAGGACCTTATTGGACCACACTTCCTCGGAATTACAAAGCAACGCGCAGCCACGGGAATACGTTTTCCTACAGCAGTATCATATACAACAGCACAACAGCAGCAGTAGTCCAACAGCAGTAATGCAACAGCACCCGCGCGTCGCGCTTTGGTCTCTGTGATTGCCACGGTGATTTCGTTTTTGTTTGTGTGTGCAGTGTTGACCCCCAGACAAGATGTAAACTCGTGACTTTTTTTTTTTTTTTTTTTTTTTTCATCATCACTTTTACTTTCCAGCCCACTCGTAGGAGGTTTTACCCTCGACGATCTTCTGGACAAGCCGTGGTCACAGGTGTCGTCCCTTCTCCCCCCCCCGGTACGTGCCTTTAGTTTTTATCGCGCATAGGGTTCAGCATTCCCACTGCTCGTCGATTTTCATCGAATGTACAGCTAACTCACGCTCTCGCGCTTTCCGCTAATCAATTTTATGCAAGAAAAAGTCCCTATGAGCATGCACTCGGTGAGACTCGAACTCACGAAATTGATCTTGATAGGCTCGCGGACCACCTACCAAGCCACCGGGGACGCCGGCTGGGTTCGAACCGGTACACGAAAACTTGAGAAATAAATGTGGACGGGTTTCCTCTCGCTCTCCGGGGCATTAAAAAAAAACCCAAAAAAACTCGTGACTGCAGCAGCAGCAGCAGAGTACATTTTCACGTCCAATTGTTCAAGTCAAAAACACATCATCAAACGTATCTCGGCATATATTACATATTGGTCTACATTGTACGGGGGGCAATACTAATCAGGACCCGTCACTTCCACAAATACCTGTATGTTCCACTATTTTTACGCTCGTACCCGTTACGCGGGCATTTCATTTGCTTGACATTTGAATTTGCGATTATTATTTATTTTATTTTATTGTATACTTTGGTCTTCCTCTGTCTCAGTCTGTGACCACGGGATCAGTATCTCTCTAGGATAAGGAACCAGGACGGACACTGGGTGTACTGATGAGGCTGGGTAGAAAGGACGATTTAAGGTGAAGACACCAACAAGAACAATATTTGGTCATGATTACTGCTATTAATATTAATACCTATTAATAATACTCGTATGTTCCTCCCTTTTCAAGTTGCGACACCCCCGGGAGTTGAAGTCAACCACACCCCCTAGGGGAGCCTTGTATATGTATTATACCACATCAGACTCGGCAGTACTGCTGTATATATCCATGGTCACGGTATCTGGATTCCTTCCGTACGACCTACATGCAGTACTCGTGGTATATATATATACCAGTACGTACCATGGATAGTGTTGCTGCAGTGCACCCATTTTGTTGTGTGCTTTTCGCCATCGAGGCGCTTTTTTGTGTCAAGCAAGTGTGTTTGGTCGCCACGGGATAATTTTCAGGGAAATGAATACATTGAGAACGTCGTCCTCCTCATCATCATGATGATCATCCTGATATTTCGTATCTCCGCTGTCGCAGCAGCAGCAGCAGCAGCAGCAGTCATGTGCATTCCATCTGCCGTATTCCAGTATAATAACACAGCGTTTCAGTTTCAGTGATGTATACTAACTACCCTTTGGCACCTTAGTGCTGCTGTTGCGTACTGGTAGCGTCTGTAAGTGTGTGCTGTCTTCACATGAAATCGTCCTTTCTACTCAGCTTCATCAGTACGTACACCCACCCAGTGTCCGTCCTGATTCCTTATAACCATGATACGCTGGAAATGGTCGTCCGACTTGGATACGAGTCGTAGTGCGTATATGATATTTTTTGGTATCTTCGTATACTATTGTGGTGTGCGGTGTGTATTAGTAGTACCAGGTATGTTGGTAAAATATGTACTAATAATGGTATGTATGTAAGTCATGGCCATGTGGTCCGTGTGGACCGTTGTTCCGTCGCTGGTATTCGGTAATTGGTAATCGGTACCTGGTAGTCGTCGATACGTAGCCGGTATTCGGTGGTCAGCGACCTTCTCTACGACGCATTGTTACGTTTTGTTATGTTGATGGTGATGGTGGTGGTAGGGTGCTATTAATATTTGTATGGCCGTTGTTGAGTAGTACGTAGTCGGCGATGCCTATTAATTATTAATAGTCGGCATTTAATACGTCGGCAATTGGTAGTCGGCAATCGGTAATTGGCTGGCGACGGCGTGCATGGTCTAGTATTACGGGGGACCATTGTTAATAGGACCTACAGTACAGATAAAACCTATATATTTACCTATTTTTACTAACAATAGTTGGTCCTATTTACTACGGTCCCCCGTAATATGCGACCACAGCAACGCGACGCGGTTCTCAATAACACATTCCTTGCCACGTTTTATGCTCTTGTCGGTGGTGGTGGTGGTATCGGTCTTGTTTTTGCTGTTTTGTTTTCGTAATTTGTTTTTATTTTCCAGCTCAAATAAATTTCATCTTGCCCTCGGCCACCTTCCGGCACATGCCTTACTCGTATTGATTATTCGCTTTTTGTATGCTGGTATTGATATTTTTTATCAAGTAAATGCATGGTACCTGTGGTAACTCACATCCGCCTCCTCTCCCCTTCGCTTCCCTTCCCTTCCCTTCCCTTCCCTTCCCCCAACTGCGCTTCCTGTCCTATGATTTTCGTCCAATACGCTTTGCAAAAAAGTAATTTGACGATTTTGCTTCTGAGGCGTTTGAGGACAGCGATATACGGGGCGGTCTGGGACGCGATTCAGGTGCGTGAGCATTAGTCGATCTGATACATATCGTATCGGGTCGTATCATGCAACTATCATATCTATGTTGAACGTCGATATATGGATAAATCAATAACTCATAAGCCGATGTACCAATGTATCATACGATGTTTTAAGGGTATGCTTCCGAAGTATCAACGTATCGGCAACCCGTACGGTAGACCAATGAATCTTACCAGGGTACGTACCAGGTACAGCAGGTGATAGTTCCATATATTAATATGAATATCAGGAAATCACACATGAATAGGCTGCTGCTTGTACGAGTATCTATATATAGGTCGTAAATCCATGTATTAAATATCAACAAACCAACACTCAACAAACCTATGTACAGCAGTATTAATAGTATTGACATGTCACACATTACCACGGATTCCTTGATGTGAGGGTTAAGATGAGAACATCAACAACAAGAGTCGAAACTATGAGTAGATCTTCTACCGCGACAACCATAAATGTATACCAGGTATATTATACCAAAGTATGAATAAGATGTATGATGAGCACTGCCTGTATTTCTGGTCGCAAGGGCGGTATGGCATAGGACCGTTGATGTTAATTGTTATTGATATTATTTAATAATAGTATGCGAAAGTTCCTAATATTTGGGGACAGAGTTGGGTACCCTAAATTATTGATATTAACCTTTTTAGTACCGCAGTCCCGTTTTGGGGACAAATCACTTGGAATTAGACTGGTTTGTCCCCAAATCGGGACTGCGGTACTAAAGGAGTTAATGGTATTCACCGGTGCAACCCTGTCGTCCTGTCCTACAGCAACAGTCAGTAGATTGTTGACAATAACGTTTCGAAATATTTCGCTCGTGGCGTGATTGCCGCTGCTGCTGCTGCTGCTGCTGCTCTGCTGCTGGTGGTCCTGCTTTGGTGGTCCTGCTTTGGTGGTGTTGGTGGTGGTGGCGATGATGTTGGATCAGGTGGAGCTAGAGGGGGATGGGATGTTTCGGAGGCTTCTAAACGAGAGGGGTCGCGTGCGACGATTAGCGGTGAAACGAATGCGGAGGGAGCACGTCGAAGCTAGGCCGCTTGGGGGGGGAGAGGTACGTCAAGAGGTGTTGGATAACGGTATAATACGAAAATCAATACCCACTATAGACTGGTACTCTGGTATGAGCTAATAATGTTGCGTGATTTGATCAATTGTATGATATGCGGTGCAGTGTGATAAGTGGTACATATGTATGTACGATACGTGGTATGTATATGTGATATTCGATATGATTTTTGTTTGATGTTTGATATGTTCGATATGATTGTTGTTTGATGTTTGGTAAGTAGATGGCAAGCAGTGTTGGTATATATGGTATGCTGCGTGATGTTAACGGTATGGTGTGTATAGATCATACTGGTAGAAAATAGAAAATATATCTCGCGGTAGCCGATGGCAGTATCACAGCCAGTGTCACACAGATCGCCAAGATGATTTTCGACAAAATCCTCGATCTCACAGCTCTCATGTTTTCTAGTTGTCATAAATATGTGTGTAGTGGTGTTCGGCATGGTATAAATATGTCGTATGATACGCAGGAAGGCAAGGGATTCCGGTACTTCAAATGATAGTTGGTATGGGAAGTGGTGTACCACTTACATGACAAGGGATTCATTGATGGCTCAATGTTTTTTTTTTCCTTCCTTCCTTTCGCTTCTTCCTTCCTTCTTACTTTACTTTTTTTTGTCTCCTTCATTCCTTCTTTTTTGTGGCTCTCTCTTTCCTTCCCCTTGCTCCTTCTGTTCGGAACGGACCAGAGCCCTATGCAGGAGATATCTGTCTTGTCCTTGGTGAACAACCCGGGGCACCCGAACGTGCTGCAAATGGTCGGTGCTTTCGCTGACGGTGGGTTTACCTTCTTTGGGTCGGCGTTATTCTGCAATTGGGGGAATATGAGGGGAATCCTGTACGGAGTTCGTTGTTGATTCCGGACCCTGCAGTTGTTTCTACAGTACGAGTAGTAGAAACGGTGATGGTGATGGTAATGGTGCACTACTGGTAGTGGTGGTGGTGGTGGTAAAAATGGTAGGTGGAGGAGGAGGGGCAGCAGTAGTAGTCGTATTAATAGTATTACGAGGTAGTCGCCTCTTTGTGCCCTGATCATGACCCGTTGGATTCCTTTTCTGATACCAGGTACCTGATATGTTGTGATGCGGCGCAGAAACGGCCATCTTGGTGCCCTCCTTGATATACTTGATAGCGTGCCCCAGCAACGCATCATCACGCTGTGGGATTCGTTTAGACTGGGGGGTTTTGTGTGACGCGGCACATAAAAGATTGTCTTTTTTGGTGATCCCTTTCGTCGGTGGAGCAGATAATAGGTAGAGTAGGTGGTGCGCTCCTTTCTTTACCCCGTGATAACTCGGTTTTTTTTTTTTTGTCATGATGTTGTCTGTTGCCGTCTTATCTTTTTTCCCGTGAATGATTAATGTTTTTTTTTTGTCATGATTTAAATTTTTGTTATCTTCTGCTGTCTCTTTTTTGTCCCGTGACCATGACTTATTTTGTTATTTTATCGTTTCGTTATTTCGTTACTCAAGGCCACCCTGGCATGCAACACCAAGGGCTTGTTTATCATTTGTCTAACTTTTGTTGTTCTGTCACATGTTGTAACTTTTGTTATTTTCCTGTTTGTTATTAATACCTGGTGCGCACATGTTTTTTTTTTTTTTTTTTTTTTTCGTCGTTGTTTTGCCGTTTTTCGCAATTTTTTTGTTGCGTGGCGCAGACGCGGATATCTTCTTGGTGACCCCCTTCATCGACGGAGGCGAGATGTTCGACTGGGTTTCGGAAGCTCCCACGCCAGCTCGCGAGGCGGATGTGAAGCCGCTGTTCCGACAAATCGTGGAGGGGATGCAGGTAGACATTGCTATGCATGCCACGACAAAAAAAACACTACCCAGTACTCTTTGTGTTTTCCTATTGTACTGAAGTATTATTAATAGCACATGAGAGTTTTCATCGGATTGCAGCTCGTAATTCTTTTTCTCGAGGTCGATGTATAGCGTCATGTCATATTTCTAGGGTTTTTTTTTTTTGTTTCGCTCTTGGGCAATGTACGAATATACTACATACATGTTCCAGTCCGACTTGAAACCGACTATCCTCTATTGCCGCCGTAGTTTCTCAAGGGTGATATGTGGAGATCCTCGTGTCAAGAAGCTGATAATACGAAATATTGTGTCTCCCCCTCTGCTTTCGCATGAGTCACCGGATTTATGTTTTTGTGTGTGGTGTCGTATCCTGGGCGCGTTTTTCAGTAGATATACTTGAAGGGGGCATTTGCCACCACGAAACTGTTCCGCAGGTGCCCCCTACCTCCTCCTACAAAATCGTCACCCCGGTTCGTCGACGCCCTTGTGTTCTTCTTGTGTGTGTGTCGTCGAAGCTTAACCCCACGCGCGTTAGTTCAGTACATGCGCTTGAGGGCTATATGTTTCAGTTTTTCTACAATACCTCGATTTTTGCCTGCGAGGTATGGCGTTCCTCCTATGAGGGACCTGAGAAAGTGCAGGTACCTCCCTCGTACCGCCCTCTCTATCTGGCAATGCCCACGGTCTCCCTCTCCTCTTACGTTTCGTGTGATCGAAACTTATCCCCACGAATGTTCGTTCAATACGTCCGCTTGAGGGAGATCTACATTCAGTTTGTCTTGAGACCGCCTTTTTTTTTGTGCGAGGTATTGCGTTCATGTTTGTGACACGTGAAGAAGTGTAGATATCCCCCTCGGTTTATGGTGATGCAGCTACCGCCATGCATGGCATGAGTACACCCCCCATCGTATCTCCTGTAAAACCGCCTCCCGCACTTGTCAACGCCCTCGCTTTCTCTCTCCTCTTTTTTTTTGTGTCATCTCAACTTGGCCCAACATGTTTTAACCCCGCGCGCATTGTTTCGTTGGTTCAGTACATCCACATGAGGGGCATCTCCCACCACGACATGTCCCTCGAGAACACTCTCATCGACATGGAGCGACGAAATATTTATCTCATTGATTTCGGCATGGCCCTCGCGATGCCGATGAACACCCAAGGACAAAGGTCAGTGCTTCTTTAGGACATGGTGGCTGTGGCGGGTAGGGGAGGAAAGGGAGGGGGGGGAGGAGGAGGGAGGGGGGGGGTGTAGTCATATCATGCATGCCTGGGGGGCGGGGGGGGGGGGGGGGGGGGGGGGGGGGGGGGGGGGGGGGGAGCGCTCCTGTGATGCATGGTTGTAGTCATCTGACCACAGACCCGCGCATCCCTGCAATGCCGGGACGGAAATCATCGGGTTTTTATCGACCAGGTAGGCATTGCTTGCGCCAAAGCGCGAAAACACCGTGAGGTGTCAGGCGCGTGGCGTGAAGGGTCAGCTGCATCCTACTAAGAACCGCTTGTGAGGCGGACGTTTTTGCATGTGGATGACAACGTCAAATGTTTTTCTTTTTCTGGTGTAGCCACTTCCAGAAACAGCAATGGGTATGCCATGTATCTGACTTGCGGGCGCCTTACCATATCCACACTGCGTGGGCGCCTTACCATATACACACTGCGTGAGCCGGGGCCGGGGCGGGAGTAAGACCTGTCAATGCACTTGGTCCCTACATCTGGTTGTTAGCTTTTGACGTGGGAGCTGTGTGGCTGTTTGCTGCAATTTGTTTACGCCCCCCCCCCCCAATATCATCACTGCCAATACCACCACCAACGCAAATGTCACCAACACCACCGTCGCTTTCCAGGATGATCTCAAGGGATGACGGTCGGACTATGAAGCCGTCCTACTGCCCCCGTGAAGTGTTCAAGCATCAGGTCAGTGAGGGCGGGGCGTGTTTGCTTTTTTTAATGTTGCGCTGGTGCGCGCGCGTGACGGGCGGCCGGGCCCGTATGGGTGGCTCTCTTTCGGTTGTCCACCATGGGTTTTGTTCTTGTTGTTCCTGTGCCTGTTTTTGTGCTAATGGCGTTGACATGTGCTGTGCTGGTATGGCATTATCGATGATGTCTAAAAGTTAGGACTGTGAATCGGCTGTGGCTACCGATATTTTAAACGTCGGTTTTCGGCGATGTATGGGGCGAAAGCAAAAGAAAAGAAAAAAAAACTGACCATTTTGCTTCATTTCTCTCTTCACAATCACTTCGAAATTGAGTATTTTTTGCACCTCAACGTCGCCACGATTTGCCGATCCCGAATCCGATTTATATTGCTCCGATTAAGTGGGTGATTCGGACCCCAATAAGAATACGTTACCACCACATCGCCTCCTGCAGGGTCAAGCTGGAAACGAAAACGGTGGGGTGGGATTTCTGTACGAATTTATTATACACCTGGTATTACTAGCGTGTTTTTCGTTGTTGTTGGTCTCCTTTGCATGTACCCCCCCCCCCCGCCCTGCTCCGTCCCGAAATCATCGAGTCTATGGTCATGCGACTACGGCCATGCATGACATGAGTACCCCCCCCCCCCCCCCCCCCCCCCCCCCCCCCTCCCCTGGCTAGCATCTGGCTTGAAAAAGACAGCGCTAGTGTACGTGCGTGTCGCTCTTTATGTTTCGTCGTGTACCCACACCGTGATTTTCTGAGCGTCCTCGTTTGAGGAGCACCTACACCGTCCTCGCCCAAACAACTGACTTTGAGAAAAACGAGTCGAGTTGAGCCCCATGAATGCTCCCATACGACGGAAGTATACAACGAATGATGACTGGAACAGTAAGTCCCCCCCCCCCGTAATGCGGTCCGAGCAAGGCGGTATCCCGATACCAGGCGGTCCAATCGCTTGGCGCGCACGGGGAATTGCACTCGTAACCCCCCATAAGGAGGTCTGAGTAAAGCGGCTTCCCGCCACAAGGCGGTGATATCGCTCTTGCACCCCTACACCACCGCCTTACTGGGGCAACCCTACTGCCGTAAATGTTATGCTGCCCGTATCGTAACCCGCCTCCCTCTTACTATGAACTCCCTCCCTCCCTCGGGTTTCGCGCAGAGTTACGACGGGGTGAAGGTGGACGTCTTCGCGGCGGGAGCCATGCTCTTCATGCTTCTCACTGGATGCCCCCCCTTCGCCTTCGCGACGAGGAACGACCGGAGTTACAAGCTCGTCGTTTACAGGGGGCGCGTGCGAACGTTCCTCGAGATGCACGGGCTGCCGATGCTGTCAGACGACGTGAGGCGTGGGTCCTGCAGAAAATTAGTTTTCAGGAGAAATTTCTGTCGAATTTTGGGTTGTGTTTATGTGTGCTGTGTGTTTTTTTTTTTTATGTTCGATTTTTTACGGGCTTCCTGGCGTTTGTTTTTTCTGTTTTTTTTTCCACCGAGAAACCGAGGAAATCAGTCATACAACTCAACCTAAGAATCGGTTATATACAATTCTCAAAACGAGTTTTTAGAGCCGCTCGGAGAGGTGGCCTTGTCTCAAGACCCCGCTTTGCAGAGGCGCTATTTGTTTTTTTTTTGCCCTCGGTGCGAGGGTCCGACCGACCAAAACAATTGTGAAGCTGTTATTTCTCGTCAGCATATATTCATACAAGACGTGCATTGTTGCGGTGCTGAATGCTCTCCCGGTAGTACGCCGACACACAACCAACTTCCAGGGGATTTAGGAGGTAGGAGGAGGGGAGAACGTGGAACACATGTCCATTATTTGGCGATACTGAGTTGAACGTCTGCCCCCCCCCCCCCCCCCCCCCCCCCCCCCCCCCCCCCCCCCCCCCCCACCCCCCCCCCCCCACCGGAAAATATAAATGAACTAATTGAAGCTGTCGTCCATATGCAAGTCCGCCTCACAAGCGGCTCTTCATAGAATGCCGCTCACTCTTCACGCCACTCACTCGCATCGAAGGGTCTATGGTTATACGATTACGGCCATGCATGACATCGAGTACCCCCCCCCTCCCCCACCCCCAAATGCTTGAGGTGTCTCTATTAGGAGTAGGAACGGTGCTCCGTCTCGAAAGGGATGCGTCGTCAATGGTCAAATGCCTAAGGCAAGCAACAAATGAGTACCCCCCCTTCCCCCCCGACCCCTTTCTGCCTACAGGGTGCGTGAACAGCAGGGGGACATGTGTCCATTGTTTGTGATTGAATATTCGTCCATTATTTGTGATGCTGAATGTCTGCCTCCCCTTCCTGTCCTTCTTGTGTACCTGCTGTGATGCAGGCAATCTCCTTGATCCAAAAGACCCTTGCCCACGACCCTGAAGACAGGCTGTTGCCCGCGGAGATGCTGGAGCACCCTTGGTTGGCACTCCCGTGACGGCCTCCTCCCGGGATAGGTGCTGTTTACCGAGACACCACACACGTGGGGTTAGAAGGCCACTCGCGTGGTGCTAGACGAGCTAGGCGTTTGGTGGGCAAGAACGTGCATGCTGCTTGTCTTACGAGCATCGAGCGAACGGTGGTATGGGGGGAGGTTGGGGGGGGGTACTCATTATCATGCATGGCCGTAGTCGTATGGCCATAGACCCTCGCATCCCTACGATGCCAGACGGAGCACATCTGGTTTAAGGTGTGGGGGGGGGGGGGGGGGGGGGAGCTTTGCTTTGTTGGGAGGAGTGAGCGGTGAGCGGTGGTTTCGAGGTGGCGTGGGGGAGGGAGGGGGTATGGGGCGTCCCTTCCTCGAACGTGTGGCCGCTGCTGTCTTGATGCGGTCGGCGTTTTCGGTCGTCAGTCACTGATTGGTTCACCTGATCTGATTGATCCGATCGTCGATGGTGCCATCTAATCCGTTGGGTCACTAATTGGTCTGATTGTCGGGCCAATGATGAATCTGATCGTGGTCGTGATGGTCGGTTCTTTTGTTGAAAGCCCTCGCTTATCGAAGAAATAATTTCTCCGGCGCAAGCGGGGCCCGCTTTTGCTTTCTTGCTGGGGAGGTGGGGGGAGGGAGTGATGTTCCCTCTATAAGGTCAGGGAGGAGAAACCGCGGTGACTGTCGTGTAGACGCGATTGGGGCGGGATGGGACAGACGGGACGGGACGAGACGAGATAGGATAGGACAAGTGGTGTGTTTATTTTATTTTTGTCCTCTCCTCTCTCGGTTCGTTTGCTGCCTCGCGCGGTGTTTTTGCGCTTTTCCCTAGAATATTAACATACCCGGACCGTGAATGAGGTTTGAGTCGTTGGCGGCGGAACGTGCCCGCTATACAGCGATGAATATAATAATATATACGAGAATCGAATTCGATGCGATATGGTTGCACGATAAACGGTATTCGAGTTCGATACAGTTCCGATGAACGATAATCGATTTCGATACGATACGATAGTGCCGCTAATCGGTTTCGATCCGACAACCCGATAAACAAAAAAAGCAAAATCGATACGACTTCGATAGATAGAAGCTTTTCCTTGGGTATCGGCATAAAACATTCGGAGGTGGTACCGTGTAAAACGACAGAACGCGTTCGATGTGATACTACCGTGTATATCCAAGAATCGATATTTCCGATATGTTGGAACTCTCGATACGATATCCAACATTACTACAGTGCCCGCCCATGCCAGCAACGTGTTTCGTGTGCTCGCGGCAGGCCGTTTCATGAAGTATAAAAAGGGTTTGCTCGTAAAGGAAGCGTTATGCACGTAGGGGTATCATAACACTTTGTACGTACGGGTATCACAGCACTGTGTAGGTACGGGTATTATAGCACTGTGTAGGTAGGGGTGAGTGACTGGGATGACGACGGCTCTTGAGTGTTGGCCGGTATTGGGTCGGCGTCGGATTCAAGTTGGAGCGGGAGTTAGAATAGGTGTAGGCTGGTCGACTCGGCTTTCCGGATAAGCCAATCGTGAGAACGATACTCCTAGGAGTTTGGTGGGTCGACTTAGGCTGGCCGATTTGGCTGTGTTTGGCTGGCCCAGATAGGCTGGTCGATTCGGCTCTTGCTGTATTGGGTTTGGTCGGTCGGTCGACGAAGGCTGGTCGATGTGGCTGTGTTTGGTCGGTCTAGTTAGGCTGGTCGATTTTGCTTTTGCTGGATGGAGATTGGTCGGTCGAACTGGGCCGATCGATTAAGTTTTCCGGCTGAATTCATCGCGAGAAGAATATTCCGATGCGGTTTTGAGTTTGCTGGGGAGTGGCAGCGGGAGGGGGGAGTGCACTTGATTTAGTGGGGGGGGGGTTGTGAAATTCGGCGGGGGTAAAAGGGAAGGAAGGGGAAGACAGAGAGGGGGAGGAGAAGCAGCAGGGAGAGGTCTCGCTTGCGGGTGTCAAGGGTTAACGGTTCAAACTGATGTGTGCCTTTTTTATTTTCTTCTTGGTGATCACTTTTACTTTCCAGCTCAACTCGTGGGAGGTTTTTACCCTCAGCGATCTTCGGACAAGTCGTGGTCGCAGTTGTCGTCGTCCCTTCTCCCCCCTGGTCGTGCCTTCATCTTTTTCTCGCATAGGATTCAGCATTGCCATTGATCGTCGAGTTTCATCGAATGTTGCTTACTCACGCTCTCGCGCTTCCCGCTTAATCAATTTTCATGCAAGAGTCCTTGGGAGTATGCTCTCGGTGAGACTCAAACCTACGATGTGTGGCATTTGGGGGGGAGTGGAGGTCGGCGAGGTCAACAAGAACGGAGGAAGAGGAGAGGGATGAAGAGGTCCAGCTAGCGTGTGTTAAGATGAACGGTTTGAAGCTGTTGTTCCATTTTCGCGTAAAAACAAACGTTCCATATTTATTTCTTGTGCGCGATTTTTGAGGTGGTGAGCGCGGCGGTGGTGATTCGTTCGCCGTTGGGTTCTCCAAAGAAAAAACGCAGGCATTGCGACGAACCAAGAGGGCGTGTGCCATGTGTGGACAACGTCGAGTCGCGCTGCGCTTGGTTATCGTGGGTAATTCCGTCTCACCCATTAGCGACAGCAGTAAAAACTCTGTACAAGTGTGGTGTAGATGAGGACAGGGTGTATGTAACTAAAGTTGAAGGGGTGTTCGGCGTTGCCGTTCTCTCGAGGGGGCGGGCCGGGCTCTCTTTGGGACGCCGGCCATGTTCTCGCCTTCGCTTAGGGCGCGGGGTTTTTGGTGTTTTTTTTTTTTTGCGTGGATTGCGGATTTCGCCCCGTCGTTCTTGTGTCGGCGATTTGGTGCTATGCCTCGCCGATATGCTTGCAAGGGTACTTGGCGGCATGCCTTGCCGTCGGTATTGCTTTGCTGGTGTGTTTTGCTTGTGTGCCTGGCCAGTATGCTTTGCTATTTTAGTATGCTTCAGCAGTGTGCTTCACGTGCCAGTACACTTTGCTTGTCAGTGCTATTGCCGCTGATTTCGTGCCCAAAGGTTCCTGGGGCTTCATTGCTTTCAATAGTATGCTTTTGCCAGTATATTTGTCCAGTACGCTTTTCCAGTGTGCTTTGCCAGTATGCCTTGCCAGCATGCTCTGCCAGTTTTCTTGTCAGTGTTCTCGCTGCTGCGAAGTTTGCCAGTTTTTTTCTTGCCAGCATGCCTTGCTGGCCAGAGATCACTTTTTTTGCCAGTATGGTCGTGAACTGTGTCTGCCATTAGGTCTTCGAGATTGTGTGTCCTTTTGTGTTGGCGATTGGCCATATGCTTTGACGATTTGCTTGCCAGTGTGCTTGTCATCATTCTTGCCAGTATGCTTGCCAGTATTTGTTCCAGTACGCTTGCCAGTGTGTGGCGCCATTGGTGAGGTGTCTTTGGTTTGCCGCTCGCTAAACTAAAAACACGATGTAGAGTTCGTGGACGTGAGCCTTATATCCCAGACTACAACAATCACGGGATGCTCGTGCGACTTACTAGGTATATACAGCAATCGGGGGATGGCTCGAGGCGAAAGCTTACCAGACTCTACTACAGTAGTGGTCTGTCCCTCAATCGTGCCGGTTGCCCGCTATGCTATATCCATATCCAGTGCCTGTGACATCGCTTGGCACATACTGCAGATGGGATTGACTATTCATAGTGTGGTAGTTGTGCGGGGTAATTAGTGCCGGTTGAGGTTTCCTAGCGCATACCGGCACTATGGAGGGACTATTACTGCTGTACGTTGATCATACCATTCCGGGACTTGATTCTTAATAGCTTGATTATAGTGGACGGTACGGGTGTGTACGAGCTGCTGCAACGTACAAGGAGAGCTTTATGCAGCATGGTGAAAGTGTGAACCGCCGCACGCTCTCCCTGTAGATGTGTCGCTTTCGATAAGATGGCGTTCAATTTTATACTGTTCGTCACTGTGAATGGGTTACCAACCTGTGGCCTCCGCCGGGAATACAAAGCACGATTGGACTTTGATGACAATATTCAACGTAGATTATATTCACGGCCAGTGTGGCATGAACCCTTTTTGGTGCTTCGGTTGTCACTGACGGACGTGTTCGGCTAGAAAATGTGTATGATATGAATTGCCATGATCCAGCGCCAAAGCGCGTGAGCACAAACCCATGACCTCTTTTTCGGGGGGGCAGGGGGGGAGGAAGGGGGCGGGTTTGTTGTCCGAACGGTGTGTATGGGTGTGTCGGCGTTTTGCGCAAGGATCGAGCTTTCGTTTTCGGAGCGGATTGGTTTGTATTTTTTTTTATATGTTCGGTGAGATTCCTTGTGTCGATGGTACCCACCCTCCCGGCTGGCGTAATCGGCCACCATCGTAGCTAGGTATGATACATAGCTCCCTTAGTTGAAGTTGCAGCCTTTGAGTGCCTTTTTTCGTCAAATGCCTACTTTTTGTGATGCCAGGTACTTGTGTTTTTTTTTATTGACCTTCTGTATTAGTTGTGTACCTGGTACCATGTAGGCTCTGTGGCGGCTAGGTATTAGCCAGCCGGCGGAAGGAGGGGCGGGGTATATATACCGATAAGCAGGAAGAATGGAGATAAGACAGGCAATCCGGGCTACGGAAGCGCATGCTGGTATATTACCGCTCTGTACGGCATTGTAATGACTGTTTTAGGTATTGCATTGTATCCATACGGCCCTCACGTTTCCGTACTTGAGTGGTCCCAAGAAATAAAAATAATGGGGAGTTCCTATAACATGTCGCGAGTTTTGATACAACGTGTGGAGGATCGATACTGGCCGGTTGCAGATCAACGTGCAGAGGGATGGAAGGCACCAATGCAATGCAAGGCTGAATTAAATAAGTTCTCGAGACGACGATAACAATGACAAAAATGACACTGACTGTACTCAGTTTTTGTGCCTGCTCGGCCACTATTTCACGTTATTGGATAATAATAATGTTTCAATTAGCTCTGTATGCACGTAAGTTTTTGTACCAACTGGCACATTAGTTCACGTTTTTTTTTAACTTTCCACCGGAGCCCATGGGATTTCTTACGGGTTTTCCCCTGGGATTTCCCTCGGGATTTACTATGGGATTTCCCGTGGGACTTCCTGTATGAGATTTCCCATGGGATCAATATTTGATACTGGGATTTCCATCACGGGTTTTCCATGTGGCAAATTTGATACTATGGGAAATCCCTTGGGATCCATGGGGTGTATATGGTGTATGGTATATGGTATATGACATACCAGGTACCTGGTATTCCCTATTCCCCTTTTTTTGTTGCGCTTCGCTTTGCCTGTTATTTCCCATTATTTGTGTTTAGTGTTCAACCGTTTATATGAGCTGTAGGTGGTATGGTTTCTTCACTTCGTTCTGTATTGTCTTTGTGTGCTACATCTTCCACGGGGGGGGCGCGACACTTTTTTTTTCCTTTTTTTTTTCTTTTTTCTTATCTTTCGTTTTTTTTTTTCGGTTTCGAACGTTTTCTTTTGCGCATAGAATGTGCGTGTAGTGTCTATCGTATCCAGTACGATGACATGGCATTGTATTGTCTACTCTGCTTTCTGCATAACAATATGGTATCTCTACTGCTGCTGTGGCGTAGTTTTTGTGACCACAGGACGTGTATCTCTCTAGGATTAAAGAAATCGGCACGGACACTGGTTGTGCTGGATGTCGACGGGTAGAAAGAACGGTTCAGTGTTAAGAACACACACACCTGGTACCTGGCAGGTGACCCAGCGGGGATATATATATTTTTTATAAATACGTCAGCTGTGAGTTCGACTGATTAAATAGTTGATACTCAACTTTGCAAGCTGCGTAATATATTTATATATATATATATATTTTTTTTTTTATAAATTTTGAAATACGTCAGCTGTGAGTTCGACTGATTAAATAGTTGATACTCAACTTTGCAAGCTGCGTAATACGCCTCGTCTATATTCCATTTTTACCTAATTTTACAAGTATTGTGATAAACCGAGCGCGCGTATTCTATATGTGATATTTGTAGTTACAAACTATTTTATCATCCGTCCGTCAGTTTGATGGTCCGATCAACACGAAACGGCACACCGTTTGTTTTTCGTGCCGTTTAAACGATATATTGGGGGATTGGCCGCAGATGGCACCGTATATCGGCAGTTCAAGGCACCACAGACCACTGCTGTAGTTGAATAATACCGCGTTCGTAATCTGGCCACAAACCTCGTGGTACACAGCCTCTCCTATATCCACAGTATACGTGCTCGGGTCGGTTCTCGCCGTTTTTACGGTACTGTAGTAGTAGTAGTAGTAGTAGTAGTAGTAGTAGTAGTAGTAGTAGTAGTAGTAGTAGTAGTAGTAGTAGTAGTAGTAGTAGTAGTAGTAGTAGTAGTAGTAGTAGTAGTAGTAGTAGTAGTAGTAGTAGTAGTAGTAGTAGTAGTAGTAGTAGTAGTAGTAGTAGTAGTAGTAGTAGTAGTAGTAGTAGTAGTAGTAGTAGTAGTAGTAGTAGTAGTAGTAGTAGTAGTAGTAGTAGTAGTAGTAGTAGTAGTAGTAGTAGTAGTAGTAGTAGTAGTAGTAGTAGTAGTAGTAGTAGTAGTAGTAGTAGTAGTAGTAGTAGTAGTAGTAGTAGTAGTAGTAGTAGTAGTAGATAGTAGTAGTAGTAGTAGTAGTAGTAGTAGTAGTAGTAGTAGTAGTAGTAGTAGTAGTAGTAGTAGTAGTAGTAGTAGTAGTAGTAGTAGTAGTAGTAGTAGTAGTAGTAGTAGTAGTAGTAGTAGTAGTAGTAGTAGTAGTAGTAGTAGTAGTAGTAGTAGTAGTAGTAGTAGTAGTAGTAGTAGTAGTAGTAGTAGTAGTAGTAGTAGTAGTAGTAGTAGTAGTAGTAGTAGTAGTAGTAGTAGTAGTAGTAGTAGTAGTAGTAGTAGTAGTAGTAGTAGTAGTAGTAGTAGTAGTAGTAGTAGTAGTAGTAGTAGTAGTAGTAGTAGTAGTAGTAGTAGTAGTAGTAGTAGTAGTAGTAGTAGTAGTAGTAGTAGTAGTAGTAGTAGTAGTAGTAGTAGTAGTAGTAGTAGTAGTAGTAGTAGTAGTAGTAGTAGTAGTAGTAGTAGTAGTAGTAGTAGTAGTAGTAGTAGTAGTAGTAGTAGTAGTAGTAGTAGTAGTAGTAGTAGTAGTAGTAGTAGTAGTAGTAGTAGTAGTAGTAGTAGTAGTAGTAGTAGTAGTAGTAGTAGTAGTAGTAGTAGTAGTAGTAGTAGTAGTAGTAGTAGTAGTAGTAGTAGTAGTAGTAGTAGTAGTAGTAGTAGTAGTAGTAGTAGTAGTAGTAGTAGTAGTAGTAGTAGTAGTAGTAGTAGTAGTAGTAGTAGTAGTAGTAGTAGTAGTAGTAGT